>MU386610.1:0-54345 GCA_022497025.1 Hypoxylon sp. FL0890
CTAACCCTAACCCTAACCCTAACCCTAACCCTAACCCTAACCCTAACCCTAACCCTAACCCTAACCCTAACCCTAACCCTAACCCTAACCCTAAAATAAAAGTAAGCTAGCTTAACTCGATTAATAAATCGTTAAATTTTTTAGTTATATTAAAGGTAAAAATATATCTTATAATATATTAATTTATATTGATAAATAAAGTTTTAATTTTAATTAATCTTTTATTTTTAATCTTTAATATAAAAAATGGAAGATTAAATAAATTAATTATTTATGTTATTTTTATTTTTTTAATATGTTAATTACTTAAAAATATAAATAAATATTTAAAATAAGCATTAAATGTTAAAACAGGAAATTTTATATAAAAAAGGTTTAATATATAAGGAATGACTTAACAATTTATAATATTATTATTAAAAATCTTAATATTTATATTATATATAAAAGGATTTTTTAAGAGAATTTAATTAAGTATAATTTTAATATTATTTTTTAAAACTTTAAGTTTTATTTTTTTTTAATTAATATTATTTTAATTAATATTATTTTTATTTTAATTTATTATTTTTATATTTAATAATGTATTTTTTATTTTTAACTTAATATTTAATTTAATTTTTTATTTGTTATTTATAAGTTTATTTATAAAGTTAAAATCTTAATTTATAATATTTTAAATAAGTGATTTTATATGTTAAAACTTATTTAATATTATTTTTAAATAAAAGTGTTACAATTTAATAAATTTAATAATTAATGTTATATTAATGGGAATATTATAAATGGTTTTATAAAGATAAATATGATTATTTTTAAATCGATGAATTTAAAATTAAGGATAAAAAATAAAGTTATAATATAATTTAATATTAAATTTAATAAATTTTATGTTGTTTATATTAAATATATTATCGTATAATGTTTTAATAATAAAAGATATAAATTTTATTGTAAAGTTGTTTTAATTTAAAAAAAGGTATGTTTTAAGTTTATTTAAGGATTTATATTTAAGTTAAATTTATTTTAGCGAGCTTAAATTATATGTTTTAAAAATTCTTATATTTTTTAAAGTTATATTCTTTTTAATTAATTAAAATTTTAAAATAAGATTTTTTAAAATGTGGTTTAAAGATATTTTGTTTAATTTCCTTATTATTAATAATTATTTTATTTATTAATTTTTTATTAAATTTATGTTTATTTAATTTGATAAGTATATAAAATTAATTGTATTAAAAGGATAAAAAAGTTGATAATTAATTTAAATATAATTTAACGTTGTGTAATGATTTTTAGTGGCTTTTTAATAAGGTTTTTTAATAAAGCTTTTATTAAGATTTTTAATGGTGTTTTATATTTATTTAAATAATTAAATGCTTGATATTTTAATATTTATAACGTATTTATGTTGTTTTTAAATTAATATTTAAAAAAAGGAGGAGTTTTATATGTTATTTATTTTATTTAAGGATATATTTATAAAGTTTATTTAATATGTAATAGTTAAATTATAAATAAATATAAAAGGCGTGTTTTAAAGATTTTTAACGTGTTTAATTAGGCTTTTAACCTTTTTTAATTAGAAAATAATTAAATTAATGTTTATCGATTAATAAAAAAAATAAGGAGTTTTATATATTATTTATTTATTTATAAGATATTTTTTTTAATTTATTTAATATATAGATTATTAAATTATAAAGTTATATAGATTAAATAATAAAAAAAATATATATTAAATTTAAGCTTTAATGTTATTAATTAATTAAATTTGTAAAGATGTTTTAAACTATTTTTTAAAAAAGCTATATTTTATAGGTTTAAGATATATTAGTATGGGTTTTTTAGTTATGGCTAGTATAGTGTAGTTATTTTTTTAAATAAGTAGTTTAAGTTTATTAAAATAAGGTTAAATAAAGGAGCGAAATTAAACGATACTTTATTTTAAGCGTTTTAATTGGTTTTTAAATGTAAGCCTTTTAATTAGCTTAATTGTTTATAATCTTATTGTTATACCTTTTTTTTATTTTATTAATTTTTTTTAACGTATTTAAAAGGTAATAATTCTTGTTATAAATATTATATTAGTATGAATTTTGTATTGTTTTATAGTTAAAATTAAAAGTTTTATTTTAATATTAATTACATATTAATGTATTCCTTACATGTGGATTTATAAAGGGTTAAATTTTAATGGCTTTAAAAAAAGGTGGAGGGATGTTACGTGTTACCATGTTAGTTATTTCTACCATAATTATTATTATATTATTAATTTTTCTTAAAGTATTTAAAAAGTAATAATTTTTATTATAAATATTACATTAATATATAGTTTATATTAATTTATAATTAAAATTAAAAGCTTTATTTTAATATTAATTATATCTTAATATAGTTATTATATATGGATTTATATAAGATTAAATTTTGGTAGTAAGTGGTGGCTATAAAAAGGGATGTTATATATATAAAAAAGTTACTATATTTTAAAAAAGGTGTCACGTAAATTTAAGGGGGGGGGGGGGGGGGTTACCACGCTTGCTAAACCTTTTATCATAATTGCCACACTTATTGCGAAAGCTTTAATTGGCTTATTTTAATTAAATAAAGCGCTATAGCGTACGTAACAGCTAATTATGCGAGCGTAAAGCGAGGCGTAATTAATTAAAGATTAATATATAATAAAAAAGAAAAAAAAAAAAGAAAAGGTTAAAACGTATAAAATTTAAATTTAAAGCTATATAAATAACTAATGTGTAAGGGAGTAGCTAATACGTACGTGGGTATAACTAATGAGAAATCAACTATAAACTTAAAGATTATGCCAACGTAATAAAGTGGCCTTTAATTTAAATTTATTAAAAAGCGGTTAAAAAAAACTTTTTAATATAAAAATATTTAATTTATTATTAACTTTATAATTTAAGTTAAATAATTTTAATTAAATAAATATAATGAAAGGTAAAAAAGTAATATTTTAAATATAATCTTTTAATAATTATAATATATTAAATAAAATCGATAAAGGTTATTATTAAAAACGGTAAATATATTTAAGTTTTTTTATAAAAGATAAATTAATTTTTTCCTTTAAGTTTTAACGTTTTTTAAAAGGTAAATAATCTTATAAAATTAATAAATTATAATATTAAAAGTGTAAGTTATATCTTTTTATAATAATTATAATTATTATAATAAATATTAATATAAAAGCGTAAATATATTTAATTAAAACGATATATTATAACTTAAATAAAATGATATTAATAATTATATTATTTTAAATAAATTTAATTAAAAATGAATATTTTAAAGTGTATTTAAAAAGGGTTTTTTTTATTAAATAAGTTAATTAAAAGTTGTGATTTTATAAAAGTAAAGTAAAATAAAAAAATTAATAATATAATTAAATAAAAAAAAGTTTATTATAAATAATGATTATGTTTAATAAAGTATGCTTTTTAATTAAGCTTTAATAAATAAATTTAAGGTTATTATATTTATGTTGTGTGGGGATTTTATGTTAATATTATAAATAAATAAATATAAAAAAATAAAAAGTGTTATTATTAATTTATATCTTATATTTTTAATTATTTTATAATTTTAATAATAAATAATGATTTTATATAATATAATTAATTACCTTTTAAAGATTAAGTTTTTTTAAAGTAAATTTTTTATTAAAATATTAATTTTATATATGTTTTTTTTTATTTTCTTTTTGTTAATAATTTAATAATATAATTTTTATATATATATATATGTTGTTAAAAAATAAAAATAAAAAGGTAATATAAAAATTATAAGTTTAAAATTTTATTTTTAATTTTAATTTTAATTTTAATTAATTTTTTATTAATTATTAATATAATATTTTATTTTATTTTAAGTTTTGTTTTATTTTTAAGAGCAGTGCTATGTGCACTACCATTTTTTGCTAGCGCGGCCTATTTGCACTACCAGTACATCGGAGGCTGAATTCGAAAGCGGGGTAGCCACCACATCAAAACACACCTCCAGCTTCAATCAATTTTCCCTTATTCGATACCCAATAAATTAAATTGCAATTCGGATAGGAGATAGCTTATTCAATTGCGATTCCAACGGTTTTGGCTGCACCATTGTACGACTCTTATATCCCGAGATATTCAAGGTTGAATGTAAGGGGTCTTTAAGGGCTCCCTCCAGCCACTGTGGCAGTGTAGCAAAGCTCCTAATGCATTTAACCTTGAATATCTCGGGATATAGGAGTCATACATTAATGCAACCTGGACCGTTGGAATTGCAATCGAGGGTTCTATCTCTTATTTCAATCGCAATCGAATTGAAAGTGTTTTGATTGAAGGATAATTGATTGAAGCTGGAGGTGCGTTTTGATGTGGTGGCGACCCCGCTAGAGGGGCTGAAGGCGATGTATTGGTAGTGCGAATAAGGCCCGCTAGCAAAAAATGGTAGTGCACATAGCACTGCTCATTTTTAAACTTTAAAGTAAAAATTTAATTATTTTAAAAACTTTTTATTTTATTAAATAAATGTAAGTTTTAATTTATAAGTTTAACGTTAAGTAATAGTTTTAAAGATAAGATTTAAGTTTTTTTAAATCTTAAATTTAAATTTTTATTTTATTATAATTATTTTAAAAAGTTTTATAATAATAAAACTTTTTTAAAAATTTTAATATTTAAAGAAGTTATTTTTTAATATTTATTAACTTTTATTTAAAATCTTATATTTATTATTTTTTTATGTTTTTATCTTGAATTTATGAGGGGGTTTTATAGTAGGGGGGTTAGTGAAAGAAATTATTTAATTGATAAGGAAATTGATAAGGAAATTGATAAGATAAGAAAAAAAACCGGAAAGTTGTTAATCCAAAAAAAAATCCTTTTAAAAAAGATTATTATATATTAATGATTTTATTTATATTTTACAAAATTAAGTTGGATAAATCTTGGGTAAATTTTATAAAAAGCTTTATGTAATAGGTTAATTAATAAAATTAATTAAAGAAAAAATGGATGTAAAATGGTTAAGTTATATATATAAATGATATTTTTTAATATTTAAAAACTAATAATTTTATGAGGTTAAGCTTGATTAGGAAATTAAAAATGGTATTAAATAGTTTATATAATTATTTATATAATGGTATATGATATATTATGTTATATTTATTGTGGTTGGAGTTATTTAAGTTTAAATTTTAATGATGTAAGAATGGTTGTTAGAAAAATGTTTAAGATTTTCTTAACTTATCTTATAGTATTGAAAAATAAAAGCTTTTATATTTATTGAGCTGGAGCGGGAGCTCCAGGGGAAAGGATAGAAGGATTATTTGAGCCTATAGGGGCTGCAAATAGGCTCCTACGCTTTAACCCTTTAGAATATCCATTGATCAGGGTAAAAGACAACTAATGTGATAGGTTGAAAGAGCGTATATTGACTGCTAAAGCAAAAGCTCAAGTTGTGGTGATAATAATGAGTGGTGATGATCCTTGTGTGACACGAAAAGAAAGATATAGCTAATAATACAGCACTGACCAGCGCAATCCACACGTGACTAATCCCTTAGAATACCCGCCCCAGCTCATTATGATCTTTTTTACTTGTAACCTTACGAAATTAAATTGGAAAAATTTTGGATAAGTTTTATAAAAGGGTTTATATAATTAATTATTTAATAAAATTAATTAAAGAAAAAACGAATTTAAATTAATTAAGTTATATAAATAAATATTATTTGTTAATGTTTAAAAGTAGATATCTTAGCGAAGTTAAGCTGTAAAAGGAAATTAAAAATGTTATTAAATAAGTTATTAGGTTATTAATATAATGATATAAAATATACCAAGCTACGATTATTGTGGCTAAAATTATTAAGGTTTAAATTTTAAAGGTGTAAGAAAAGCTGTTGGAGAAATGTATAAGATTTTTTTAATTTACCTTATAGTATTGAAAAATAAAAGCTTTTTTATTTATAACTGTTTTTACTTTTAACTTAACGGAATTAAATTAGAAAAATCCCGGATAAGTTTTATAAAAATATTTATAAAATTAATTATTTATTAAAATTAATTAAATAAAAAATAAACTTAAAATGGTTAAGTTATATAAATAAATATTATTTGTTGATGTTTAAAAGTAAATATCTTGATGAAATTAAGCTGTAAAAGGAAATAAAAAATATTATTAAATAGTTTATAAAATTATTTATATAGTAATATAAGATGTATTATATTATAATTATTATGTTTAAAGTTATTAAGGTTAAAATTTTAACGATATAAGAAAAGCTGTTGAAGAAATGTATAAGATTTTTCTAATTTATCTTATAGTTATTTTAATTTAATAACGTTTTTATTTATAACTTTATGGAATAAAATTGGATAAATTTAGGATAAGTTTTATAAAAATCCTTATATAATATTTTAATTAATAAAGTTTAATAGAAAAAAATAAATTTAAAATGGTAAAGTTATATATATAAATATTATTTTTTAATATTTTAAAGCGAATACCTTTATAAGATTAAGCTTGATTAAGAAATAAAATGAATTATTAAATAGTTTATGTAATTATTTATATAATGGTATAAAATATATTATGTTACGTTTATTATAATTAAAGTTATTTAAGTTTAAATTTTAACGATATAAGAAAAGCTATTAAAGAAATGTATAAAACTCTTTTAACTTATTTTATAATATTAAAGTTATTAAAGTTATAATAACCATAACAGCCATAATAATTATAAAGGGGATTAAAGTTATTAAAGCTATAAATATTAAGGTTTTAACCTTTAGTTTTATTAATATTTAAGGAAAAGTTATTTATAAATTAACGATAATTTTATTTTTAATATATTTATATTTTTATTATAATAATTAAATCCTTTTTGTTATAATTTGTAATATTTAACGCCTATTCTTATAAGTTAATTAATTAATTTTTTTATCACCTTAAATTATTTTTATTATTATAATTAACTTTTTTTAAAAGTTTTTATAATAAAGAAAAGTTTAATTTAATTTTATTAAAGTTGTTAATTATTTTATATTTGTAATAATATTAGTATTATATTTTACCTTAAATTATTATAAGTTAGCTGTAAGTATATAATAAATTATTAAAGTTTTATAATAAGAAGAAGAGGAATAATAGTAATGTTAAAAATTGATTGTTAGTTGATATGGGTTATTATTGTTAAATTTAACGATAATATTTTTTTAAATTAAATTGAATCGATATTTTTGTTGTGTTTTTAATAAAACTTATTTAATTTAATATTTAAAGTTATTTAATATAATAGCTTATTTAAAATAAACTAAGTAGCATTTTTTTTTTAATAAGATTGTTAATAATTGTAATAATTAACCTTTTTAATAAGTTTATTAGTTATTATGTTAATTATTAAATAGTAATATTTTTATGAAATTTGCGATATTTTTTAATAGTTATTAATATATAAGTTTATAATTATATTAAAGGTATTGATATGTAATTTGATAAATTTTTTAATAAATTAATTTAATATATTAATTGATGTGTTATTTGATATATTAGTTGATATATTAATTGATAAATTTATTAATATATTAATTAATATATAAGTTTATTATTACGTTAAAAGAAAAGCGTAAGATATAATGTTTGTTATGTTTTTAAATATATTAATCGATAAATTTATTAATATATAAGTTAATATGTTAATTAATATATTAGTTAATACGTTAGTTAATATATTAATTGATATGCTAGTTGATACGATATGTTAATTAATACGATACGTTAATTGATACGAAGCTAGTTGTTATTAAAGCAAGATAAGAAACAACCTTAATAGCTGCCGTACGAAGCTAGCTGTTAAGTTGTTAATATACGGGAAAAAGATGATATATTAAAAGAAGGTTAAAGACTTATTTATCTACTATTAAACGATATAAATAATAATAATAAGAAGAGGTATATTAATAAATTTATTAATTAATAACTTTTTTAAAAGATTTATTAATTAATAATAAGTTTAATTAATAAATTTATTAATTAATAATTTTTTTAAAGAAGTTAGTTAATTAATGATTAAGATTAATAGTTTAGTTAATTAAATAATAAGCTTAATTAATAAATTTGTTGTATTTAATTAATAAATTTGTTAATTAATAATTCTTTTTTTTTAAATTATAAATAAAAAGAAAGATATTAAGGTTTTAACCTTTAGTCTTATTAATATTTAAAGAAAAGTTATTTATAAATTAATAATAATTTTATTTTTAATATATTTATATTTTTATTATAATAATTAAACCTTTTTTGTTATAATCTGTAATAATAAATTTTTTAAAATTTCTATGTTAATCTTTAACCTTTATTTTTTTTTTTTAATTAAAAGTTAATAATTTAATAAATAATTGTTTAATAAAAGTATAAATAACGTCATTATAAAGTTAACTTAATTCTGGTTTTAATAGTGTTAAATGTATTATAATATAATTATTCGTCGTAAAGATATTAAATGTTGAAATAAAAAAGTAATTTTTATTATAAGCTTTTATAAGGTAAAATGTGTAAAACTTAGCGTTTTCTTTTAATTTTTTATATTTTAACCTTTTAATATTTTAAATAATAATAACTTTACGTATATATGTTGTATAAAGGTATAATATATATTAATATAATTTTAATTAAATGGCGGCCTTAATATACTTACCATAACGGTAATATATGAGTATATGAAATAGTTTTATTATATAAATTGTTGCTTGTTATTAAATAGTTTTAAATTAATAAGATATCTTATTATATTAATTTACGTGTAAGGTATAAAGTAAGATTTTTTCTTAAAACTATCTTGTGTTAAGCATGTTAAATTATTTTATAAGGAAGTTTTATTTTAGATTTAAATAATTGTTTCTTTTAAATATCGTTAAATTATTCCTTAAGTTATAATTATTCTAGTTAGGAAAATTAATCTTATTAAAAATTGCTAATTAGTTAGGATATTTTAATTTTATATATTGTAACGTTATACTTATTTTATCAGCCACCTTTATCGAAGTTTATTTTAATATAGTGAACTTAGATAAGCCTTGTATTATTGCCGATTCAACGTTTAAAGGTAACTTAATCGATAGTAATAAGCATTAAGTCCTTTACTTAAGTTAAGATTAAAAAACGAAAGTGCGTATACTTTATTTTATTATTAAATAAACTTGTAAAAAGATTATAAATGACTTGGGATATGTATAAAGTTAAGTTAAGCGTGCTTATATTAATCTTTTAAGCTTTAAAGAATAAATATATGGCCTTATTACGCCGCTTTGTCGTAATTATACTGCCGTTGATAAGGTAATTAAAAAAAATGTAATCTTTTTTATTAAATCTTACGGCTTTTATTGTAATATATCTTTAAAGAAATTATGCTTTTTTATTCTTAATATTTAGAATTGGAGTAATGTTTCGATTTATTAAGCTATAATTTGCAATGGTTATAAGAAACTTGTTAAGTTTTAAGAAAATTTATTAACATTTTTTATAAGTATTATACGTAAGGAATAAATTTTTAAAGCCTTTAAGCTTTTATAATAAATCTTATTTAATGATTATTAAATTAAAGACGTATTTTATATAGGTATTATTTTTACTTATGTAAATTAAGTGTTAAAAAATTAAATTACATTTTATAAATGTTATGTAAATATTATAAAGTGGGAGCTTTTTATAAGTAAAGGTTAAGGTTAATTGTTTTAATATTCTTTTAACGGTAAGGGATGTAGGCTTTATTTTTTTTTCTTAAAGGAAAGGGACTTTATATCTCTTAAGATATATGTTAAGTATATGATATTATTAATTAACTAATATATTATAAGTAATTTAAATATTATAATCTTTATAAATAAGATTTTAGATATTTTTAAACTTAAAATGATTTATTATTTTATTAAAAATATAATTTATTATTTAAAGTTGCCTTTACGTAGCCTTAACTTAAACTTTATAGCGTTTATTTAGCAATAAATAAACAAGTAAATGTTAAACAACATAAATATGGATAATTATAACCTTTTTAACCTTTAAATAATATTAAAAAGGTGCTAGAAAAATATCTCTTTAAAAGTCTATAAAGATAACGTTAAGTATATGCCATCTTTTTTACAAAAAGTTATTAAATATAAAAGTGATATAATAAAGACTTAAAGGTAATATTAATTATAACTTTTTATTACTTTTAACTTTTATTTAAATTAAGAGTTAAGTTTAAGTAAAATAAATAAAGGTTTTTTAAATCCTTTAAATTTATAAGGAATTTTAAGTGTTATAGATGTAGTGATCATTTAATAATAACTTTTTAAGTTAAATTTAATTAAAATGCGGTGTTTATTTACGATTATATTATAGTTATAATGCATTTATAAATGTATAAAAGATATAAATTCTAATATAATTTTTAATATAATCATTATAAGCGTTGTATAAAACGACTTAACATTAATAATACACTACGCATATGTTAATGATAATAAGCTTGATATAAATTATTCTTTTATATATAAATAAAAGACAGGCTTAAATTGCTGTCATAAGCAGATATATTAATATTTAAACTTAAACTACCATCACAAATAAATATATTAATATTAAGGCTTAAGCCTTTATCATAAGGTAAATTAACACTTATTCTCTTTTATTTTTTAATTTTATATTTTAAATTAATATCTAGAAAATTAAAATTAACGTTATATCTTTTAACCTTTATATTATTAACTTAACCATTAACCTTATTACTTAACTATTTATATATACTTCCACGTTTATATCGTTAAAGCTTAAGATCGCCTTTACCTTTTTTAATAACTTTTATATTATCTTTCTTTAATTTTTTTATTAAATATATTACCGATAATAATTAAGAAGTTAAACTATTAATAATTTAAAATCTAATAATTTAAGGTTTAAATATGCTAAGTTAAGATACGTAAAAAAACGTTCTTAAGCTACTTTCTTTTTCTTTATCTTTATCATTAAGTAAAATATTTATTTTGTTATTACGATAAGCTTTTATAATATATTTAATATTATCTTTTATATTCTTTTTAATCTTATCTTTAATATTTTCTTTAATATTTTCCTTAATATTCTTCTTAATATTTTTATTTATATTCTTTTTAATTTTATTATTTTTATTAATTTTTATAATATTTTTAATATATTTGCCAATAATATAGTAACGTAAATCACGTTGCTTATTTAAGCTGTCGTTTAAGTTATAAACATTGTTATTACTTAAGACACCATCGTTATAAACATCGCCATCATCATCATTTAAAATATCATCGTTAAAGGCATCATTGTTATTATCGCTTAAGACGCCATCGTTAAAGGTATTATTATTATCATTATCATCTAAGACGCCATCGTCGTTTATATTATCTTAATTACCTTAAACGTTTAAATATTCTTTAATAATATTATTATATATATCGTCTTTATTATATTTATCATTATTATTTAAATAACTTTTAATAACCAAGTTATCTTTAATATTTAAATAACTTTTTTTATTATCATCACTTTTATTATCTTTAAAATTAATTAATTTACTTATAAGGGGAGGTAAAAAATCATTAAAATTAAATTCCTTGTTAATAATCTTTATTACTATATGTTTCTATTAATTTTTCCTTTTACTTTATTAATCTAAATTTTAATCATTTCAAGTAAAAATATTAAATTTAATATATTTAAATTTCTTAATTATATTAAGATAGTTAAATAATTAATTTAGCTTTTTATGCTTATTATCTCTTTATACTTACTTTTTATTATTTAAGTCTAATAAAGCTTATTTACGTTTACGATTATTATTTATTTTATTTTAAATAATCGGTAAAATCTTTATCATAAACATGATAAATAAGTATTAAAAATACCAAAATAATAAGTCTTTTTTATTATTAAAAGTTTTATCATAATTGATAAAGTTAATAATAATAAAATTATAAAGATAACGGAATATATTTAAATTAATTCTACCTTTTAACCATTTTTTTAAGAAATTACATATTGACTTTAAATTAAAGTTATTATATATTTTATTAAGGTAGTTTTTAATAAAGCTTAATATAAGTTTTTAATATAGTGGTTAGCTTAATATTAATTATAACGTTAGTTAATAAATTTATATAAAGCTTTTCTTATAAAAATTTATGTTTTAATTTTTAATATAAATTTTTACTGTAATTATAAAGGCTTTAGAAAAGTATGGATAATTTATTTATATTAGGAGTTATAGTTTAAATAAAATAGGGTATATTTAATTACGAATAATAAATAAGGAAGTGTTTACGTATCTTTATGTTGTAATGGGATTTAATTTTATAATATTTTTTTTAGTAAACTTTTTATCCTTTTTTATATTATTTCTTTAATTATAATTTAGATTAAAGTAATTATTAACGATTATTTTAAGGTTTATTTATGATATTGGTAAAAATATATAAGGGTATAATTTAATAATAAGTATTTATATAATGTTTTTAACTTAGCTTTTTAACTTATTACTTTTTATTAAAGATTATTTAAAGGATAAACTTATAGTTAATCTGGTATTAAAGCTATTAATGGCTAGAATATATAAAGTTATATTAATAATTAACGTGGGACTTAAAGATTTAGGCATATAGTCATATACGGTAAGACTTAAAAACCTAAGCATATAGCTATATACGGTAAGACTTAAAGACTTAAACATACGGCCACATACGGTAAGATTTAAAGACTTAAGCATATAGCTATTTATAATAAGACTTGAAGATTTAAGTAATTTCATGTTAGTTAATATTTAAGATATGTTTTATATATTATAATATTTACCAGTTAAAAAGATAATAAACGTTTTTTTTTATCTTTAATATTAAAAGTAGTTAATTATTATTATCGCTAAGGTGGTAACGCTTATTATAAGCGTTATTAAATGATATAAATAAGGTTAATTACTTAGTTTAACCTTTAATATAAGTTGTTAGCTAATATTAAAATATATGATTTATATTTTTATAGTGGTTTATGTTTAGGTATAAGTTAAATTTACCTTTATATATATTAATTTAAATATAAAATATAAGTGGTTTAAAATAAAGTAGATATATTATAAATAATTTAGTAAAAGGTAATTAATGGCTTTTAAATAAAAGATAAAGTGTAAATAATAGGTTATATATATTAAAAAAAATAATATAAGAGGAAACTTATAATATATCAAGGTTTATAAAGTAAAATTAAAGCATATATAGTAAGACTAATTTAGTTAAACTTCTTTTTAATAGTTTAAATTAATTGCTTAAGTAAGTTAATAAGTTGGTATTTATTTAAGTAAAAAGGTTTAAGATGTATGTAAATAGTTAAAAGTAATTATAATTATATACTTAAATGACTTTCCTTTTAATAAACTTGTTATTAAATTAAAAAACTTATTATTAAGCGGTTGATTATGCCATTATATTAAAACATGAGGTCCCCGCGCGGCGTGGACACAATAACCCCGAATTTAAAAAAAACGTAATAATATTTTCATTTTATTAATAAAAATCATAAACCTTTTAAAATAAATCGGAAAAATACATAATTAAGTATATTAATAAAATAATATTAATAAAATAATATTAATAAAATAATATTAATAAAATAATATTAATAAAATAATATTAATAAAATAATATTAATAAAAATAAACTTTATTTTTATTAACTTATAACCTTTTTATTTAATTAATTATAAACTTTTAAACGTATTAATCTTGTTAATTTCTTTTTAAACCTTTTTAATTTTAATTTTCTTAATTTCTTAAGTTACGTATAACTTAAATGTATATTTTTATATATTAATTACGATTATAATCTTTACGTAATTATATTTTACTAATAAATAAAACGTTAAAATATTGAATAATTAATTTATTTGAAAGAAAACTTTTCTTTTATATTAAATAACTTTATATATAAGTTAAAGAAAAATATGTATTTAACTTTATTAAATTTAATATTATTTTATTATTATAATAATATATTCTTTAATTTTATACGACGTATATACGTAAGGGTATTATTATTTAAACTATTTAAACGTTTAAAAAAATGCCAGGTTTTATACTGCTTACCTTATAATAACTTTAAAAATTATAATAAAAATAACCTTTAATTTTTATAATTTAATATCTTCACGACGAGAGGTCGTCCCACCGTATATATAAAAGCATTAAAACCGTAATTAAGCTATCTTGATAATAATGTATATTGTTTTTTAATCGGGTAATTATTCGGTAAGTTATTAATTTTTAAAGAAAAAAGAAAAATCCGAAGATTAGCGTGGAAATTTTATAAATTTTATAGCTTTAATAGCTTTAATATTATAAAATAAGTTAAAAAGTCTTAAGCATTTTTCTAACGGCTTTTTTTTATAGTTTTAAAGTTAAAACCTTAATAATTTTAACTATAATTATTATAAAGCAGTATATATTATATTATTATATTTATAATTATATAAGTTATTTAATAATAATTTTTATTTTTTATTTTATCTTAGCCTTATAAAGTTAAGCACTTTTAAAGATTAAAAAATAATATTTATTTATATAACTTAACCATTTTAAGTTTATTCTTTTTCTAATTAATTTTATTAATTAACTTTTTTAATAAGCGTTTTTATAAGGTTTATTTAAGATTTTTCGGATTTAATCCCGTAAGGTTATAAATTAAAACGTTATTAAATATAAAAGCTTTTAATTTTTCAGTACTACAGGGTAAGTTAAAGGAGTTTTATGTATTTTTAACGGCTTTTCTTATACCGTTAAGGTTTAAACTTAAATAACTTTAACTACTATTATTATAATATAATATATCTTATATTTCCATATTAATAATTACGTAAGTTATTTAATAATATATATTATTATATTTAGCCTTAGCTTCGTAAAGATATTTGCTTTTAAGTATAAAAAATTAGTATTTCTTTAAATATCTTAACCATTTTAAGTCCGTTCTTTTTTTAATTAATTCCGTGAAAAGGCTTATTTTATAAGCTATTTTATAAAGCTTATTCGAAAATTTTCCGATTTTATTCCGTCAAGTTATAAGTAAAAACTTTATCAAATAAAAAAGACTATAAGGTAGGTTAAGAGAGTTCTATACATTTCTCTAACGGCTTTTCTTATATTGTTAAATTTTAAACCTTAATAACTTTAGCCATAGTAATTATAGCATAGTATATCTTATATCGTTATATCTGTAATTACGTAAGCTATTTAATGGTATTTTCCATTTCTTATTCCGACCTAGCGTCGTAAAGCTATTTGCTTTTAAAAATTAAAAAATGATATTTATTTATATAACTTAACCATTTTAAGTCTGTTTCTTTTTAAATTAATTTTACTAATTAGCTAACCATATAAGAACTTTTATAAAGTTCATTTAAAATTTATCAGATTTAATTCCGTAAAGTTATACGTAAAGACGTTAATACGTAATAATCTTTTTCGAAGGGACTTTTTTTACAGATTAACAAGTTTCCGGTTTTTTTCTTATTAATTTCTTTATTATTTAATTTCCTTATTAATTAGTTTCTTTAACCTCTTTATTATAAATAAATTCGAGGCATTTTTTTTACTTTTTTTTAAAAGTTTTTTCTTTTTAATTAAATTACTTAACGGATAAATTTTATAGAAATATTTAATTAATTATATAAAAACTTCATTTAAATAATATTATTTATATATATATTATACTTTTATACGACGTATATACGTAAAGGTATTATTATTTAAAATATTAAAAGTTGAAATATTCAACGTTGAAAAAACGCTAAGTTTCACACTTCTTACCTTGTAAAAGCTTGCAGTAAAAATCACCCTTTTATTTCAACATTTAATATCTTTACGGAGAACGGCCGCATCACCGTGCATTTAAAACCATTAAATCCGGAATTAAGTTAGCTTTACAATGGTTTAAACTATTTCCTAATCGGGCAATTATTCGTTAAGTTATTAATTTTTCAATGGAAAAGGATAAAATCCGAAGATTAGCGTGGAAATTTCGAGGAATCTGTGGCTTTAGTGGCTTTAAGGCCCCTGTGGCTGCTGTGACTTTAGTGGCTCCAGTGGCTCGAGGACTACAGGGTAGGTTGGGAGAGTCTTATGCATTTTTTTAACAGCTTTTCTTATATTATTAAAGTTTAAACTTAAATAACTTCAGCATTAATAGTCGTATCATGGTACAACTTATATCATTAGATTAATATTTTTATTAGCTATTTAATGATATATATTATTACCTAATCAGGCTTAACCTCGTAAATCCATTTACTTTTAAGTATTAAAGAATAATATTTCTTTATATATTTTAACCATTTTAAGTCCGGTCTTTTTTTAATTAAAGTCGTTAATAAGCCCATTATATAATCTCTTTTATAAACCTCATCCGAGATTTATCCGATTTTATTCCGTCAAGTTATAAATAGAAACGTTATTAAAAAAAAAATATAGGGTAGGTTAAGAGAGTCTTATGCATTTCTTTAACGGCTTTTCTTATATCGAAAAAGTTTAAACCTTAATAACTTCAGCCACAGTTACTGTGGCGTAGTGCATCCTGTATCAATATATTGGTGACTACGTAACCTATTTAATGATATATTTCATTACTTAATCGGGCTTAGCCTCGTAAAGTTATTTACTTTTAAAGATTAAAAACCAATATTTATATATATAACTTGACTATTTTAAGTCCGTTTTTTCTCTAGTTAATTTTATTAAATAGCTAATTATATAAACCCTTTTATAAAACCTTTCCGGAATTTTTCCGATTTAATTCCGTAAGGCTATAAGCAAAAACGCTCGTAAATGTAAAAGCTTTTAATTTTTCAGTACTACAGGGTAAGTTGGGAAAGTCTTAGACATTTCTCCAACGGCCTTTCTTAAATCGTTAAAGTTTAAATCTAAATAACTCGAGCCACAGAAGACGTGGCGTGGTGCATCGTATACCGTTATATAGGTAATTACGTAAGCTATTTAATGCTATTTTTAATTTCCTAATCAGGCTTAACCTCGTGAAGTTATTAGCTTTTAAGTATTAAAAAACATCATTTATATATATAACTTAACCATTTTAAATCCGTTTTTTCTCTAGTTAATTTTATTAATTAGCCTATTACGTAAGAACTTTTATAAAGCTCATCCGAGATTTATCCGATTTAATTCCGTAAAGTTATACGTCGAAAAGTTAATACGTAATAATCTTTTCCGAGGGGACTTTTTTTCCGGATCAACGATTTTCCGGTTATCTTTTTCTTATCAATTAATTTCCTTATTAGTTTCCTTATCAATTAATTTCCTTGACCCCCCTGCTATAAAACCCCCTTATAAATTTAGGGCATTTATCGAATTAAATAAACGTAAATTTAATAAAAAGTTAATGAATAAAGTGGTTGCTAATAATAAGGAAATTAAATAAAATGTCTTTAAACTATATTTTAAAAAATCTTATTCCGGGGTTTTAATTAGTTAAAAAGAGTGTGGCTTTAAGAGGTATAAGAATTTTTAAAACATGTGGTTTAAGCTCGTTAAGATAACTTCGTTTCGGTTTCGCTCCCTTATTTAACCTAGGTATAAATCCTTAAGTAAACTTAAGGCATAAAGTGGGGCGTAGTACGGGTAAGCTCCTTAGCATCGCGTCGCGCATCTTTTACTCAAGCTTCTAAAATCCTATTCTTTGTCCATCTAATATTCCACTACATTTCATTACCGATTCCAAATGCGCTATGACATATGAGGACCGGTCGGAGATCATCAGAAATAATCCCATCGGCAAGGGTCTCGACGCCTTCCTCACGTCGTTTAACTATATCTGCGAAAGCAAAGATATCTCTAACTCGGAGGAGGCCCTCGATCAACTTGACGATGGAGGTAAATAGCTCGACTTCCATTATGTTGTGTTTTCCTAACCATTGCCTACCTAGATTCCCAGAATATTACCATCGACATTCTTTTAGCATTGCAACAGCTTCCTGCATCTCGTGTGCTTCGGTTTAATAATCAACCTCTTTTAAGCGGCCTATCAAGCCTTACCTCGACCGTTGCCTCCAACAATATTGATTTTGATCGTGTCAAACCTCTTTTGAAAGCGGTGATTGCGAAGAAGTCGGACGAGGAGATTTGGACCCAAGTTTATCGCGCTGTTACTGAATCCACACCGCCGCCCCGAACAATCTCCACTCGCCTTGAGCAGACGCCATCATCTCGTAACATGGGCAGTTTGGTAAACTCTTCGGAACGCCGTAACGATACCGATGACGTGCTCAAGGAGGATCTCGGGCCTATGTACGTCGATGTCCCACAGTTTTACGAGGCCTTCTTCGGTAGCATTCCAATGTTAAACAGGACATCTCAAGCTATTTTCGATATGTGCTGTGAGGGTTCAGACCCACTGTTTAGCGAAGGATGGACAGGATGGCCGAGAGATGCCAATGAGCCCGCTGTGCTTATTTGGCTTCAAAATTTAACCCAACAACTTCTGCGATGGGCCCAAGTTTACAGGCAAACACCAACACCAATACGAGGGTTATTGGCGGAGCCGCATAAGCCGCTTAGTGGCTCGACGGCGAAACGCAAACTAGATGTGGGCATCGTGAGCCGCCCTGAAGCCTTAGCAGATTGGTCTCAGATCCTTATCCCTGGTGAGCTGAAAAGCAACCCAAAGGAAGACCGGCAGAACGGGGCGTGGTTCGACATCGGAAAATACGTTAGGGAAGTATTTGCCGCCCAAGATACCCGACGCTTTGTCTTAGCCTTTACTCTCTGCGGATCTCTTATGCGCGTATGGGAATTCGACCGCCTCGGCGGAATTGCCTCGACGCAATTCGATATCAATAAAGAGGGACTTCAGTTCGTATCAACGATTCTCGGCTTTTTATTAATAGAGGAGAAGAATTTAGGATTCGACCCAACTTTTACCACGTTTAATAACAGGCGGTGCATTGAGATTATACGAGATAAAACACCAGAACGTATCGTAATCGACAAGGTAATGGGACGAGTACCTTGTATCGCAGGACGGGCAACCACATGCTGGAAGGCTCACCTAGAAGGGGACCCATCCACGACGCTCGTGATCAAAGATTCGTGGCAATACCCGGAGCGGGATATGGAGGGCGAACTGTTACGCGAAGTAACCGAGATGGGTGTTCGTAACGTGGCCAGGTACTATTACCACCTGACTATCCATGTCGATGGCAGCGTCGATGATATCCAAGACGGCATTCGAAGAGGATTGAATATCACCAAAGCCTCGAATTACCGACCGCAGGATCTAGATGCGCATAGAATTTCCCAGATCTCCCAGGGTAGCACCGCCGGCCAGAAGAGATCATCCAGCCAAACTGGCGCGCCCCTACCGTCGAGCAAGCGACCCCGCTCGGAGTCTCCGATTAAAGTAGACCTGGTCGACCACGGTGTCCTGCAAAATCGCATCCATCGACGCGTTATTATTCGTGACTATGGCCAGAACATCTATGAAGCTAGCTCACGTGTGGCCCTCCTTGCTGCATTAGAGAGCTGTATCCAGGGACACGAGTCCCTGTTACGCAAGGCCGGCATCCTCCATAGAGATATATCGATCAACAACCTCATGATCAATGAGGATGATAGCAACCCTTCCTGGCCAGGGTTTTTGATCGATCTGGACCTCGCTATTAAAGTACAGCGAGAGGGCGCTTCGGGCGCGAAGGGAAAGACCGGCACGAGAGCTTTTATGGCGATTGGGGCGCTTCTAGGCGACCAGCACACGTTCGTGCACGACCTCGAGTCTTTTTTCTGGGTACTATTCTGGATATGCATACATTACGACGGGCCAGGGAAGGGCAAGGTTGTTCCTAAATTTGATAAGTGGAATTATGTGGACATGGATGAGTTGGGAAAATTGAAATTAGGCACTGTAACGAGGGAGGAAGTCTTCATCAAGACAATCACTCAATACTTTACGCAATACTACAAGCCTTTGATACCTTGGGTCAATAGGTTGCGGAGGGTTGTGTTTGATAATGGGCAAGGGGAAGATGAGGCGCTGTATTCTCGTATGCGGGAGATCCTCCGCAAAGCTCAAGAAGATCCCCATTTGAGGCGTACCTAAGACGCATGATGCCTCAAATAGTGCGATGGGGATTAGCCAAGGCGACACAAATTTATCTCGAGGTGTTCCGGTCCTTCCACGACAGTATCCATTCATGGTTAGCCCTCCTCGACAGCCGAACCGACTCTGCAAGGTTTCGATCGTCATACAACATAACTGTTGCAGGCTTCGTATCCTGTTCTCGCCGGTTGACCCGCGCAGCGGCCTGCTTCTCCGCCTCCGTCGTTCTGGCCGGCTCCATCATAACGCAGTAGTTCGCTCGATAGAGGTTTAGCGCTACTCCGCATATGACACGATTCATCCGTATCTATATCTAACCTACCTAAGGGATCGACGCAAACTCTCCTCCCGAACTCTTGTTAAGTAAGATTTCCGGCTCCTCAAGTTCTCTGGCAATGGCCCTGGTACGAGTTCGGGCTCGTTCTGATTCGCTTGACTCGGGGGAGGGGAGTGGTCTCAGGACTAGTAATTCATTAGCTCCTGCGATGTACTACGGGACAGTCTATTATCTCCCAATCTATTTCCAGGCTGTCAATGGAGCGAGTGCGATGCTGAGTGCTGTATATCTCCTTCCAATGATCATATCACAGCTCGTCACGGCCGGTGCTTCAGATGTCGTGGGTAAGTCAGATAAGCATCCGACAATCTAAAATTACTGTAGATGCTGACATCCTGCCTTCAGGAAGCAAGATTGGCTACGTGATTGCTGTAGCTGTCTTCTCGACCGTGTTCCTTTCCATTGGAAGCGGTCTTTACTCCTTCCTCCAACCCGGCACCCCAAGTGGCCAATGGCTAGGCTTCCAGATCCGCGGGCGTCGGCTTTGGCGCCGGACTACAATTGGTACGTCTGCTCTTCGCAGTCTAACATACCGAGTTTCTTCTACATATTTCTGACTCATTCAACCGGGGATCCGGCCATCATAGCTGTTCAGGCGGCGATGGATGGTGAAGAGCTCGCCTCTAGCATCGCCTTTGCTGTCTTCAGCCAGGCTCTTGCAATTTATCGCAGTCCTGATTCTTAAATGATGGAAATGTTGATGTTGGTTGCGGGCTATTCGGCTGACATAATTTGCTGCTCGAGTCTACATGTACAGTGGCCATTCCACGTACAGTGGGCGCTATGGTATACTTCCTACCTTTACTTTCCTCCGGCTACGAAAGGAGCCTTCTTCAATGCTGATGCCTGAATGGCCCAGACGGGCTCCGAAATCCGTATTAGCTCTCGACCGAAATCCTTCGTCAAGGCTTTCACAATATCCAAGTTGAATACATTCTCCGCGCGGTGGGCTTCCCATTCTTCGTCGGTCCCCAAGGTCGCCACGGCCCAATCCTTCTTCCAGCCAGCTATAGCGCGAACCGCTTCGTAGCTGCTGGCACGCACCTCCGTAGCTAATACGTAGAATGATGATCTTAATGCGTGTTTGCGCTGCGGCTTGAATAGCTTGAGCTGAGCGAACGTGTTCAAAGTCCGCAGTAGTAATGCCGTGTATAGCGCGTCCGGCTTATGGAGTAACATGACCAAGCGCCCATTATTATTCGCTCCTTGAAGCCGTTGCAAACCAATGACCAATTGAGACAGCGTCAGGCGAGTGGCTTCTCGATGCTCACGATACTCGGCACGCACAGGTGCATGTGTGCGCAGCACCTGCCCATCGCAAATAACAAGGTCGAATGGCTCGTCTGCTTCGTCTTCACCATAGACATCCTTAACAAAGAGTCGTGTAGAGAAGTCGAAATTGGTGCGATCTGGATGTCCTTCGGGGACCATAGCCGGGCCAACACCCATCTCACCGGCACGCATCGTGAGGTCGCAGAATCTGATACGTAAGCGCGGATGCGTTTCCCATCCTGGAAGCTGGATTTCGTGGCCACCCAGCGACGGCGGCAATGTGATACCACGGACCAAAATACGCGGGTTGAGCCCTATAATTGTAGAGCCGAAGCCTCCTGGTGCGAAACACAAATCCAAGACACGTGCAGGCCCATTGGACAGGTTGTCCGGAAATGTTAAGATTGAACTGACAGAGTCCATCTCTTGGCCGATTTTCTCCATCATTTGAAAGAATCGGGCTTTTCCCTGGGCCGTAGCGTGGTCGGCGCGTTGCCGCTGGTTCGCGAAGTGCGTGTCGCCTGCAGAGCTTTGCCACCCCTATTATTATCGAAGATTAGTTTTAGAAGTATGCTAATATGTGCAGGCTGACTCCTTTACTTGACGTCTCAGCTCAGCTAGCTCTCGATATACTTCGCTATTCTGGGACAAGTAGTTGTCCCAGGTTGGATAGGGATTTTCGGATGGAGGCATGGATATCTCTCTCTTCGATTCCATAAGTGTACCTATAAACCAGAATTTCTGACTTATTTTATGCCTAGAGATCTCTAGAAATAAAGTCGCTGGAGCTCAATAATATATTCCGCCCGGTTACGAACGCCAAACGATTAATCGTTATGCGAAGAGACAGGCTTGAGAAAGCTTTCGATTACTTGAGAGGAAGGATATAGGAGGATGTCCTCTGCAAGCTTGCACTTATTGGTGCCCGCTTGGGAACCGTCATGGAATGGGCAGTCATGCAGAAATGTTTTCTAATTCATCAAATGCGTTTGCTTCGTTATTTGTCGTAATTTCCCCGAAGTCTCCAAAAGGGATGACGCATGATAGAGAATCCCCTAGTGTCATGACTCTGGTTTTATCCTACACCATTCCATCGCGCGACATGTCTTAGGTTAGGTACCTATTTCGTCCCCTTGCAGCGGGGTGGGGTTGTCATCTGAACACAACGGGCATTTTCGTTGACGTGAAAAAGAAAAGAGCTGTGGCGTCTGCAGCCGAGGGCTAAGAGCAGCTACCAAGCTCTCTGCACCAAGTGTACGCATACTTAGTCGCTGGACATGACCTGGCACTGTTATCAGACCTCTCTAACCTGTGTGAACTTGACCCTACGCCTGACACTATATGTCCCAAGAATAATAGTCCGCCCGATTTATGCGTCAAATTTTCGGTTGTCTCTAGATCTCAAAGTCCGTCCATACTTCATAAGGAGTAGAGGAGCCGGTATAAATGCCAGTGCGATGAAGCCTAACACCGAGTTTCCCCAACCTAGCCCCAACTGGTCATAGAGCGGCGGTCCCGCAAGCGGGACGAAAGTTCCTCCAAGGTTTCTTAACACTGCGCACGCAGCTATTGCGCTTGCAGAATATATTCCAAATGCATCTACTAAATAGCTTCTCACTGGTATCATGGTAGATACCAGACCGACCCCTAAAATTCCGGTTGCAATGATAGGCGCCATGTATTGGACTTGAAACTCGGCTGTCCAACCATACATAAAAAGACCAAAGGGAAGAATGAATCCGCCGAATACGACTGGTGGGAGACGCTGCTCGGGCTGCGTTTGCCCACATTGAGATTGGCGGCGGACCCAGAGGTCAAGAGTGACACGGCATAAAAAGACCCCTATCACGCAACCAAAACCTGTAAAAGGAGAGTCAGTAGAGGTAGGCGAATTCCAATCCGAACCAGACTTACCAAGCCCCAGGAAGCTGAGCCCGACTATGCTTGATGAAAAGTTATAGACAGTCTCAAAAACGGTCGTGAGAGTTGTCAACACTAGGTAGAGATAGCCATAAACAACACAGACATACAGAGACATAAGAAACAAAATGGGCGAGGTGAGGAGAAGTGCCAAAGGTCTTATACAGGCGTCTTTGAATAATTGCATCGCCGTATGCTCGGTTTCGTATTTGGACCTTATGTTAGAATTGTTTGTTTCTTTGCGGAGTTGCTTCGTCTTTCTCTTCAGGATCTGAACGGCGTATGTCTCGCGTAAAAAGACCAGAAAGCATATTTCAAGGAAGCCACACAGTATGGTAATGAGCCAGAAACACCAGCGCCATCCAAGTGCGTTGCCGAGATAACCTCCTATAATAGGACCAATAACTGGACCTAGCAATGGAGCAAGTCCGACTATCGCCATTGCACTTCCTCGCTGCTCAACTCGAAAGAGATCTCCAACCATGCTTGGGTTAAGCGCGGTGGATACGACAGCCATCCCGTTCAGAAAGCGGAATGCTACCAGCGACTGAATATTGGTACTTAGAGCGCAAGCTGCCGAGAATATGATGAATAGAATAGTTCCTGTGTGGTAGAAGTAGAATCGCCCATAAAGCTCTGATAGGGGAGCAACTATGAGCGGCCCGAGGATTTCTCCTAGTTCCCAGATCGAGACTATGAACGTTATATAGAAGGTATTCTCCTGGTTGAACTCTGCAAGGATCTGAGGTGCGACGGGTGCGCATATGATAGTCGCGAGGGTTCTGAAGCAAGTTAGCATTAGCGAATACATTTGATTCGTGGCGACCTAGACTTACACTGCCAGGTCCAAAGTTGATACCATAACGACAAGAGACCATTTGAGTCTCGGAGACCAGTTTTGGGGGTTCGATAAGTCGCTTTCATCACCGAAATCGACAATAATCTCCTGCCCTGTCACCTCGCATTCCGAAATAACATTTTTCGATAAATTCGATCTCGAGTCAACTTTTTCTAACTTGTTTATGGCGTTTACCTCTCTGGCTTGAATGACATCCTCGTCCGAAGTTATGTCAGTATTTTCGATCATCCTGGACTGACATTGATTGATACCCTCAATTTCGAGATTGGTAAGAGAAATACTAAGGTAATTCTAGGGAAAGTGAGCTATACCAGAAGTTTTCTCTACGGTTCCACATGCAATGCGTATAATCGTTATCCACAGTTGTATTAATCCTTGTAAAGTTGCCGATGCCGTGGGTAGTTCCCCCGAAGAAACGAAAGGGAGGTGCGACTTTCCTAACGCGGAGTTACTTGACAAAGCCGTGTAACAGAACAGATAGCCGTATTTCAATCGAATGGCAGGCACGATATGTATTCTTGTCCTTTATCAGACAATAATGAGAAATTTGTGTATCGAATGACAAGGGTAACCATTGTGCCTGAATGCGACGGTACACGCATACGACGTACCAAATGTTTTGGGAAGGTAATCGGCACTGCGATACCCCACAATCCAGTGTACTTGCTGTCAATTCCGCTTCTATTGGGTAGATTATACGTCCCTTTCATAAACCAGCCATGGATAGGACCAACCAAGCGTCTCTCTCTCTCGTTGCACTGAATCGGTTATCAGCTTGAGCGTCTATATTAAGATCACCAATGACACGAAACCCATATTTCTAGTAAGCTCTGCCAGCTCTCTCCTCAGACTAAATACATATTAGGTATGCTTTCCAAGTCCCCCATTTAGGCATTGAACTGGAGGAATGCATGAAGCAAGAGGCACAAGTACCTACATGTAGGTAGGTATATATGTACAAGTCAGACGTACCTAAATGTGGTTTGCTCATATCCATACATGTATATTGGAGGGGTTTAAATATTTCTCTCGGCATCAACACATACCTTTAAGTAACCAGTACGTACGCTATCCACATTAGCTGTTCCACTGCATACCTGTACCATTGATCATGTTTGTCTTCCATAAATAAGCCACCAATTACCCCACCGGTCGCTCCGTCAGTAAGGTAGCATACACCCAGTAGCCCGGTATCTATTGGGGCTTACATGTAAGCCTTCGTCGTGTGGCCATCACATCAGATCGATGTATTGGGATAGGTACCTAATCATAATCCAAGGTTCGTTAGACATGGATTTATACCCAATCGCTTGCATTCCAG
The DNA here is from genome assembly GCA_022497025.1 of Hypoxylon sp. FL0890. Lineage (NCBI taxonomy): Eukaryota > Fungi > Ascomycota > Sordariomycetes > Xylariales > Hypoxylaceae > Hypoxylon > Hypoxylon sp. FL0890. The sequence continues at coordinate 25,884 of MU386610.1, forward strand.
GAGAGATGCAATACTCACCAACAAATCCTGTGAAACGCATCAATGTAACCAACATCAATATTTGGTGTTACATCGACACTTACTATCTGTATGTAAGTGCCTTACATCGGTCCGCATACGGCCAACAAATATGCTTCAGTGATTCGTGATATATTAAATGGTACGGCCACTCATAAACCCAACTGAGAATCGCTCAGCTAAGATTATCGCGGAAGAAGGGAAATCGCAGTGGGAAGTGCATTATTAAGTACCTAATGCAAGGGCAGGGATGGGGATGTTTGGTCAGCCCTAAAAGCTTAATTGTCCGCGCTAGGGCAGCTGTGGTCATCGTCGCATTGGCAATCATAGGTACCGGACCGGCCGTAAGCTACCCAATTGCTCGTGAGCCATAAGCAAACATTTTCCAACCGAAATACCGAGGTAGGTACACACGATGCTCTCGTTATTCACCGGAGATATCCCTTAAATATGACACTCATGCGAGCATCCAATAAGTTTTGCAATCTTCAAGGTACCTCAGCGCTAAATGCTGTACCGATGACTCAGCCTGCGATGGATCAGACAGGAGGAGTAATGGATGTTGTATCAGGAAAGGTGTCCTTATATGTATGTAGATGTGGGAGCTACTTGGGATGTGTGCTTGGGATGTGGGCTTAAGTACATGACCACGATGTCTCGCACCTTCTGTTTTATCGTATCTTCTGCATCTACTATGGACGGGCAAAGTGACTGCCCCCAGTCACGATTACTTCAACCTCGAACCTGGACACTCTCATCAACAATAGTTCCATTTCCATGCCTTCAATGGCACCACCGCCACGTGGGAGAAGGGGTTTAGGGGATTTGCATCTGGGTCGACGAGGCATATGCGACAGCGAGGCTGTAAGCATTCGAATGATGCCAGAACAGAGTTGACAGCGAGGTTCGCGATGATTCAATCGTGTTGGAAATAGTCTCTTTCAGAGTACGGTTAAGGCCGAAGGCGTACAAGAGCTTTGAGCACAACTTCGAGGGCCAGACGACCGATAGAATCTAGGTTTAAATGAGTAACTGAAACGAGTGACTGGATATTGATGCACAACCAAAGGCCTTCCAATTCGTTCACTACCTGGACGCGATGACTAGAAAAAGGTCCGTTGATTGGGGGTGTCAATTGTGCACAGGTAAGTCTGGTCTGGCTCGGAGAATTGGCCTTGCAGCCCCCACTATACTATCTTTTCGAAAGCTTTTTTCTTTACGTCCTAGGGCTAGTCTAGGTGGTTAGAGTGCCAATGGATCTTTCAACAGTCAGCTTAGTTGGTCTCTCTATTACAAGCTCATGTATTATCACAGTACGTGGGAGGTTTATATGGTATACTTTCTAAACCTGCGCTGCCGTTATCTTCGGTCCTGGTGCTGCGCTTTCGAGCGATCCCCGCAGGTGTGAAAGTATTCTCAAGAACAAATGTATTATCACTGATTCTCTAGGAAGTTAGGTCTGAGACTTGATGTCAATGTTGGATAGACAAAGTCTATCTTCAAAGCGGTCAGATGGAGTAATTGATTGCTGGACAGCAGTATTGACGATACCTAGTGGTGGATGGTTGTTGTATTTCTTAAGTGGCTTGCCCTTTTAAGAAGGGCGTGGGGTTTCTCTTCTAGCTCTCTGAGGTCACTGTGCCTTAAGGGCCACGTGACTAGTATTCCAACAGTCAAGATTATGAGTATAACGAAGTAATTCGTTTGCTTGAACCACGAAATGCAAGTCGTCATCTACGCGGAATAAGTTGATATATGCGCTTAACCTAGAAAATTACATTACCATGAAGGTATTCAGAGAGCTGCGTCCAATCTATCTACACACGCCGGCGGGACGTTGCAGAGTCCTTAACCTACACATCCTAACATAATGCGTTTTTACAGCAGGCATTTAATCTTGGTAGGTCAAGCGGTGAACAAGCAGGTACCTACATACGGTACGCAATTAAAGGCATATAATCATGGCAATGCATCACTTCGAACTTGAGCGGAAAACTAATATTATCAATGACAGAACTTTGGGAATATGAACCGAGTATTTTCGTAATTCCGTAGTATTTTATTTAATAGGTGGGTGGGTGGGGGTAAATACAGACCCGCATTTGTAAATAAGGTAATTGGCTACTGATCCTTATTTATCTTATCAGATCCCCCGATTAGATCCTGCTAACCCACATCTCTAAACTTAGTGCCCTTAACTTCCATGCAGAACCCCTTCCGGTGTCGTTTAAAAGGTCCGGATTTTTGTTTCATTTCGGCGTTTTGACAAGAATAAGGCCGGACGCTCGCCATTCATGACGTCGCGTATCCTCACTTGAGTCAATCCAAGAGGTAGGTGCTCTTAAGCATACTTTAATAAGAGTTCCTCATACGGTATGAAGCTACCTCCAATTCTCCATCTAAAGCTAAATGTTTAATTTTGCTCATTCAATGCTCGTAAAGGAGCAACACAGAATCGTTCAGAAGCTATATTTTATGCAGTCCACGAACATAATGAAACTCCACAATTACGCTCCTATCCGTATAATGTAGGACATCAAGGAGGAGAGTAAGCCATGCCAACTAGGTAATTCGTGAGGGCGTTGTAAAGTCGGTAATTTCATTGAAATAAATTTATACATACCCTTGTCTAGTGCCAATGTCCACTCCAGCGACCATGTACATCATTACCATTATAATCTTATGAGTGGAATTCCCCTATGAGTAGCCTACGGTAAGAAGCGAGATCGGGGACGACCTTGAAAACGCTGACATATATATGGTACCTTATGCTGTTTATCAATACGAAGAGCTCATATCCCTCATATCTAGTACAGAGCGACATAGCAGAATAATCAATATGTACTTCTCACTCTGCTTCATATACTTTCTGATAAGTATTTTTCAAGCCCTACCGGCTTCGGCGGAAAATGCTACTTGGCCATGGCAGACATATAGATCCAGTTCTGCGGAACCGTAAGTGTCACCGAATCTCACTCAAAAGCCCGTGCATATTTACGTACCTCTTATACGAGGATGTATCTGCATGAGCACCTAGGTATGCTGTAAAAGCTATCCAAGGACCAAGGGCCAGGGGCCGAATGCTACTTAGACGACCTTCATAATTGAATACCATAAAGCTACATGTTTGAGCGGCTGCTAACCTCAGATACTACAGTCCGTTGCTAAATATAACAAAACAAGGACCAACGTCCCCTGGGTATCTCTTTTTCGACCAGAACGGCCAATATGCGCACAACTACAGCCTATTCATCATGTCCGATGATAATGAACTTGTCTGGCAGAGCGGTATTGGTGACTACAGCGCTTTTAGAACGCAAAAATTTGAAGGAAAATCTGTCTTGACTTTCTTTAACGGAATTTCTTTGCCAGAGCCATATGGCTGGGGTCATGGCATCATTCAAATCCTCGATGATTCTTACGCCAGCCTTTACAATATCTCCTTGACCGCAGAAGAGGAACACTTTGTGACCATTTCGGAACTCGATCCTAAACAGCTAATATCGTACCTCGATATGCACGAATCTAAGATCACGGCCCAGGACACTATTCTAGTGACAGCATATAACGTCACCAGGTATAACCTGAGTTCAGTTGGTGGCTCGGAAGATGGTTGGGTAACAGACTGTCTGTTCTATGAGCTGGACGTCAAGACGAATGAAATACTTTTCAAGTGGAGCGCTTTGGACCACGTTGATCAGATTCCTATTTCGAATGTCCTGCAATTTTACCCCATATCAGATTTTGGGAAGAATCAATCTATTCCGTACGGCTACTTCCACATCAATTCAGTAGACAAGTTTGAAGATGGGTCCTATTTGATATCTTCAAGATACTACTGTTCGATCTTCAAGATTTCAAGAAATGGGACGGTGGAATGGACTTTACAGGTAAGATACGCACCTCCAGCCAGCGCCCATTCCACTACCCAATCAGGATCCATGGCCGTAAACTTGTGCTAATAAAATGTAGGGTCGAACCGGGGGTGATTTTCAGCTTGACAGTCATCTCTCCTTTTGTTATCAGCACGACGCTAGGATTCGACATGATTTTGGGAATATTGTTCAAATTAGCATATTCGACAATGATAATTCGGAAGTCGTATCCGGCATAAACCAGACAAAAGGTATCTTTATAACTTTGAACACGGAAACCATGAAGGCGACATTAGATCAAGAATACATTGATCCTCAAGACCCTATATTTGCCCTCTCGCAGGGTAATGTCCAGCTGTTGGATAACGGGAATGTCATCATGGGATACGGATCGACACCTAAAATTAGAGAGTATGGCCCGGATGGTTCGGTCCGCATGACTGCTCAATTTGGACCTGGCGATGGTCTCATATTCTCATATCGCGCCTATCGTCAACCGTGGGTCGGCCGACCCAACGCACCACCAAGTGTCTTTGCTTGTAACGACAAAGCCAATAATAATACGAGGGTGTACATGAGTTGGCTTGGCGCGACAGAGCACAATTCTTGGAAAATATTTGCGGGATCTAGCAACTCCAGTCTAATTCTAGCCGCTGAAGTCGAGAGAACCGGATTTGAGACTATGGCAAGCATTCCAGGACAGCTTCCCTTAATCCAAGTTGAGGCGCAAGGTCCTAGTGTCACGACCACTGGAGTGTCTTCCGTGGTAATTTCTCAGAATGTCTGCTGAACGCCAACGAAAAGTCCATATCAGATGATGCCTGTTGGACGATATACTAGGTTACGTATATCCACTCTTCGTGTACCTAGGTATATACAGCTGCGTCTCCTAGCATTTCTTTAGCAGGTATTTCCTCCCCCTTTTTTTTTTGACTCTTTCATAATAAATCACCAAATTTCGTTGGCAGTCTAAACTTACCAACGCACTACACTAACCGCTGATAGGTATTGACGACGCAGTAATAGGTTACAAGTTAGGAGCTATCTTGTAAAGCATTGAAAAGCCTGGACAGCCGCGATATTGGCAAATCTTATATTCATAGGTGCCAGCCATTATGAGTTTACTGAAAGCGGAGTCGAATTGTGCTTTCGTATAAAAATGCGTTTTAGGGGTAGTCAAGTCAATGAATTTATGAAAATCATCGTGTTATTTCGATTTGATGAACATCTCCTGGAATCTATGCGTTGTATCAGTATAGAAGCTTTCAATGGTAACTAACGGCTTCCACGACAGATTTTTCCTTCTTAGTGCAGGAGACCTAGAGCTGCCGTTTTCAACCACTGGCTCGAAGTTCCAACTCTTATACCAAGCTGCAACACTGCTTTAGTAGTTTTATTGGTGTGCAGTGGGTTGGCTTTAGTCAATATATTACTCTAAATCCCATTATCTCTGTTAGAGCTATATCGGCTTTCCGGCTCTTACAGTATGGTAGAAAACATACCGGCAAATCATACTGACCATTTGGCTTACTTCATAGCTTTCTAGTCTACCAACACCAGAGCGGCTTCTTCGGATCGTATGCTGCGTAGTATACCTAGTTACCAAGGCTGGAAATTGGCACAGAAGGATTGTCGTTAAAAGGTGATAGAAGCGGTAAGTTGCGAAAGACAAAAGATGGCTGGAACGCTGGTACCAATTTCATGGGTGAATTGGATATCTAATCTACCTCCTACATAGAAATTGATGGGGGTAAAGAGCATGATAAAAGAGGGCGAAGTGAACCAGTAAAGAACTATTCACCTTAACGTGGGATCTAAGTCTAATCTAAGATTTTGATACGTAAGGTACCTGGTAGCTAATATCCGAATCCAGCCGGAGAAGCGGCGTTTCGCATATCCAATAATCTATGTACAGTATTATCATGAGGCGCAACAACATTCCGCAACTCTTGGGAATGAAACTGGGAGATAAGGACGAGGAAAAGAACGTTGTGAAGTGAAAAGTTACAGGAGCAGCTCTATTACACGCTCAAACTTCAAAGCTTAGGTTCTCATCGACAATGCCACTCCTCGGGCTAAGATCCCACAATGAACTCCAACTTGATGCTTCACTAATACCTACATCCTACATATCCACTCCCCTTCACAAACCCCAGTGTCCTTAGCAAACTCCGATAGCTTGCCAAAATCAGCGATCATCTAGCCAAGTCCCACTCCTTGAATGATCTTGATCGCTACTTAGGAGTCGAAAATAGCTCCGTACGCGGGGACGCCCCGGGTGGTCATGCCATATACAACCTTCTCTGTGACCTTGGGGTTGGAAATGATGAAAACAGCTTCTGCATCGGATTCGTGAACAAGTTGATATACCTCCCGAACAATGTCGGGGTATCCTCTCTCGTGGGTGTTCCAGATGACAGCGTTAGGGTCAGCTCGCCTGACCTCTGCCACGACGCGGTCACCATATGTCGCAATCGGCTCTCTAGTACTCCAGAAGACGCGGCGGGGCGTGATATCAGCGAACAAAAGCGACAGGCAAGGGCCGATGCCAGACCCAGTAGCGACCACGACGATTCGCCTAAACAACTTTGAAGTATAGAGAAGACCGTGAAGAGGAGCACCACGGACCCATAGTTTTCGCTCGTTGGGCTTCATGATTTGCTTCTTAGTCCAGTCACCTGCATTGCTGACAACGATGCTAAAGCCGTTGATCTTTCCAGACTCGGGATCAACGTCGGGAATGGTAGCAAACGCGTGCCACTCAGTCAAAGGCTTGTCACTGATCTTGAGACCGTAGAAAGGTGCCATACCCCTATATTTGAAGTGCAGGCGCGTAGCATGGTTACTCAGCTTCTCAGGGTACACCGTCCGGTGACGCAGACGAGACCAAGAGGCGATGGTGCATGAGGTTGAGATGCAAATAAACCAGAAGTTAGGGGAGTTGATAAGGACATAACCAAGAGAGGCTTGCCATTGCCTGGCAGTAACTCTGGCGGAAAAGATATTGTGGATCCAAAAGGTTGTCAGAGCTGTCCAGCCAGCGAAACGGTGGAAAGCCTCGAAATAGTCGTGGAATCTCCGGCGCAGGTCGGGATGGGCCGACGTTAAGATGATGGCAAACATTGAAACCAAGATCCAGCTGGTGATCATATTTACCAACTGATCCGTTACCTTCTCGTCAATCCAATCCTTGGTTGCCAATATGGTATATAGTATATACCATACTACCGCGGCTGTTCCCGCACCACTGTGGCAGCCACCATAGTGAAACACCTTTGCTAGGCGCTTTCGGATGGAGACAGGCCACGAGTGAGGGACACATGTGAAGATTTCATACCAGAGGTTGACGAATTCCTCCTGGCGAAACAGAATGCTGACCATGAGGTTCGCGGATGCGGCACTGCCCACATCTCGCGAGTTGGGCGCACCCTTATACACGGCCATCAAGGCAACAAAAACAGCTAAGTTGACCGTAAAGATAACGCCGAATATCTTTCTATATGAGGAGGCATATTTGTCTAGCTCAAGTTAGTCCCGTCTTACATAGATGGTTTAGAGGGGGAGCACTTACGGCGGATTTGTCGACTCAGCTCAGTCCCAAGTTGGTCCGGGAGAATCGCGCGCTCAGTGACTCTCTCAAGTTGCTTCTCATCCGCCCCTTTACCGGAGTGGATCGACGGAGTGGTCGTCCCTGTTGAAGGTCCCGTCGACGGTAGGGTTGAGGCAATCGGGGTCGGTGCCAGATCCTCCTGCCGGAAGGCACCCGCCTGTCCCTTTTCAGAATGGTTGATGTTCATGGTGAAAAGAGGATATGGATGTCTTTCTCTAATATCTTGGTTCTCTTCTTGCTGGTTGGCACGGGAAACTCTAGGAAAGAGGCGAGGCAGCAGGGCGAGAGCACGGGCTATAAGTACTTGTTGGGGGCACGAGATACTCGGCTTCATCTATTCGCGACAAGATAGTGGCCCCAGGATTCAAGTTTACTCATACGCAACTCATCGAACGATACTGCTTCTTTGATATCGCAGAGATCTTCGACGGCATTATCTTTCATGGCAGGAACTCCGGGGCTAGATTGGCGTGGCATGCATCCCCGGTTTCAACGATGATGGAGTCAACCGAGTTATCGAGCTTTGTATCTTGTTTGCTTGACAAACTACTAGATGTGGAAGTCACCCATGCTGATCAAGGCCTGCGTCGCCTCAAATCTTGTCTGAAAACCTACAGTCAAGCAACATGTCTAGGTAGTATGCGGGAACCATGCCAAGGAAGATTTGCGTGGGTGGCCATCTGTTGCTATCACTGTGGAGGTCGAGGTCCCTAGATTCAGGAGCACTCAACTGCAACGCAACAAACCTACGCATATCTGCGCAAATCTGTACGCCGCGTCGGCATATAGTAAAGAACCGTGTGTAGAGATGCGTGGTGGTTTACTGGGACAATTAACACGCCTAGCCCTATCAAAGTTTCGTTACCGAATCTTAAGAGCAAATCCAGTCATCAAGGCTCCGGGAATGGGCTATAACTTACTACAACAGCTCGTAAGTTTGCCTTAGACACATACATCACCCACAGACCATGTCTTAGATACATCTAAGGACGTGAATTACCTACAGCCCATATTTCATCATCTTTTCGACGCTGATGGAATTACATGTGAAGGGGCGGTTCGATACGAGACGTATGGAGGATACAATAGTCAAAACCACCAGGTACCTAAGCGTTTGACTAAAATTCAAGTGTACTAATATGTTACTCTTATTAAGGGTCATGCTATCCCTTCCACTCGAGCTTTCTTGCCTAGTCCCGGTCATGCGGCTAGAACGGTGAGTGGCATGCGGCTGTGCTCATAGGTCACATTGGCAATGCACAGGCATTAGGTAACAGGTTGATGTGGTAACGGCGGAATAAATCTATCTGCTGTTGAGGCTGAGAGACGACTTTGGCAGGTAGTATTGGGTTTTATCTCCCTAATGTTACGGGCTTGGTTCTCATTGGTCTATATTGAACCAGCCCCCCCCTTGTCTTGCATCGACTACTAAGAGGTATTTCTCCTATAAGGGCATTAACTTACTACATATTTATATCGTGTGCTTCAAAGGCCGAGCTACAAAAGCTTACCCGTCCATTATCTCGTCAATTCTAGGCTCCGAAATGGTTCATCTGGTAGCGAGACGTAGATATCTTGATTTCACAATCTTCGGGACAGAGCCTGAAAGGGTAAGGATGTGGACAGACGATATGAACAGACGATGTCACTGATTAGACCAGAACCTTCATTAAAATAGCAAGAGGGGAGTGTTCTTACGCTATGACTCCCGCTAAAGGAGGCAGGAGTTTGTTGGATGTTGAGATGATATAGGCTTGGCATCATCGTCAATGTTGCTGCTACAGAGGCTAGGTACCTAGGTACCTAAGTAATTACATGTACCCTCACACATTCCAGTTCCTTATCGATTATTTAGCGTCGGTGTCTTTCTGAGAGTCTGCACAATTTGCTCATTTGTAGAGGGTGCATCATTCAAGTGGCTAAACCGAAGTACTACACAGGTACACAAACTGGATATATGTACATACCCCTTCGTAGATTGCTCGGCACTTTCGGGGACGATCGGTTCGGGAATCATCATCCTTGTATGCTCGATCTTTTACATGGTATCAGATTCGCCCTGTTCACCTTACTCGACCCTGAAATCGAAATCCACCATGCTGGAAACTCACTACGGATTTCCATAGTAGATGCTTACCAAGGTAAATCTAAAACCCTTGTTGATACCTGCGGGAATCTACAGATCGGATTCGGGTCCTGAACATCATCCGATATGGGGAACTTAATTGGTACGAGAAACCGGCGCATGATTGGTCCCACCCGCAACAGGTCAAGGGGTCCCCTCCACGATGCGCCCTGTCTGCCTGTGCGCCCAACTCCGCAAGCTTTCCAATCCAAACTTTATCTGATTCTATGGGACGATCCACTTATTCTCGGCGTCGCGCCCAATGACATCACGCCACCATTTGAGGAAGTCCAGACTTCTAGGACCCTTAATGTTTCGATTCTGACCTGCCCCGATGGCACACTCTCTCTTTCACATGCCAAGATAAGGGAAACTCCCAACAATCCCCAACTGGGGGGACCGTAATCACTATACTTTACTATGAATCGTGGGTCTCGCGCTCGTCATTACACTACACTGCTTACACCTAGTATTGACTCTAGGAGGCCATGTCATAGTAAGCATCATTAGTATACTGCTATTCATCTAGGCGATCACGCCCAGTTGAGACTCAGCTCCGGGTATTTCTTATTCCAAATGTGGAAGCTGGGTCTGATGAAAACTGCTTTAGGTGAAGCAGTTCTTGTCAAAGATCTTGCCATCTCGACATCGCTCGTTCGAGGATTCCGCTGGCCTATGAGTTGAGGTTTATGGTCTTTGCCATCGAGCTAGACACAATTCATTTACGGTCCTGGTCACGATTAAAGAGCAAGTTCTGACTTTTGAATACGTCATTCATCGATGTCAACATTCATCAGTCACTTCACGTCGAATAGAAATCGTTGGGGTGGATGAACGCGCAGTGTTTTTCGCCACGCTGATACCGATAGACCGTCTCTGTCTTGGCCCGCTTTTGTCAGCGGGCATATACGCAGGGGCATTCTGCCCTGGTTTATCAAGAGGCCGCTGCTCTAGGGGAAACTCCGCCTTGTCGACGAGGATAATGCAGCTTCATATCTTTCCAAGGCGAAGGGGGAGTCCTAGTTGCTTCTTGACCTCGTCCGGCTTGGTTCGAATATCATAATACCTGGTTCGAAAGAGAGGCTCAGACCGTGAATCAAAATCTCTGTCATGTTAGAATGTCTACACTCGTCTCAAATCATCATTGCGCTATCCCTAAAGACTCCCAAGGAAGGCCAATACGGTCAAACTTATTTTATCTTGATCTCCTTAATGTGTTGGAACGATGAGTCCTATTCATACAGTTATGTTGCAATGATCTAGTTGTGGTGTAGTGACTGTTCGCATTCAAGTCGGTTCTCTCAGTAACGTCACTTCTGGGCTTCCGAAGGACTATTTGCAGGCCTACTTGATGTAGACGTTTGTAATCTCAAGGAAACTGTGTATATTGTGCTAGCTGTTACTTTGATACAGCTAGGTTTCTAATGGATCATAGACATCACATGCTTTGAAAATGAGCAGCAAAACGTAGTGAAACGTGATCGTATTGTGTCACAACAGTCAAGTGTGTACGACGTCTTGCTACTCAATCCCACTTTCTTCTTGCCATAGCTTCCTTGATTCCGCTAGTCGAGCACCGTTAGGCGTATTACTGCTTTCACCAAACATTGGACACTCCTAAGAGTTTTGTATCCAATAACTTCCCTGGGGAAGATCTCTGCGCAGGATCACTCGCCCTACTACTCATAGTCCATTGTGTCTAGACTCGAGGGAGCATGGGACTTTCAAATCTAGAGCAAGACACCATTCATATGAAATTTATCTATAGGTACGCGCAAGTATCCTTCAATAATAGTTCATTATGATTAACGCTATAGGGGACTGTGATCCAACCCGTGCAGCCATGAACGCCTTAACAGTTTATGCACATGTGGTCCCAAGTCTCTTCGATCCTCTTATGGGCAGACCACTCCGTCGAAGCACTCTATTTCCCTGTTCCAATTCCCATCTCATGCCATTTTCTGCTCCTGATTAAGGTCGCTACTCCCGGTCATCCAATCTTTCCCCCAATTCCCTCCCACGCTTCCAGGACTCTCACGTATATCCCAGTCGCGCTCGAGGCGCCAGGCATCTTTCCCTTCGATACCCATAGCCAGCAGGTCGCAGCCGCGGTGTCCCCACTTATCAGCGAACACGCGGCGTCCGGCATCGACTAAAGTTTCGAGTCCGGCCGCAAAGCCCTCCGGGTCGCGGTAGAATGGATCGGTCTGTCCGCCAGTCTGCCGGTTTTGCCACTCGTTGCGTCTAAGCCCCTCATCAAGCCACTTGAGATCCTGCATGCGACCGGCGACCTCGACGAGGTGAGCGAAGGTCTCGCCTTCCTTCTCGACCCAGGGGTACATGTCCTTCTCGCGCTTCAAATCCGCCTCGTGGTGCGCGCGCTCGTCCTTGGAGCTGTCGTCGCTGGCTCCCACGTAAATGGGGTCGCCCTTGAACGTGGCATGCGCGCCGGGGACGCGAAACAATGCCGCGATGTCATCGAGTACGGAGGCGACGTCAAAGATGAGGCCGGCCTCACTTTGCGGCTGCCAGTATCCCGCCCAGTGTAGCCGCAAGTACATATCGCAGTCGGAGGAGTAGTAAGGGATCTGCGTGTCCCAGGCCCCGACTTCGAGATACGCATCGCGATTGACGAGCGCGAGGTGGTCGAAGGCGAAGAAGTGTGTCGCCCACGGTGGCATGTCAGGGCCGTTGAGGTACCGAAGCAGCCCAACGGAGCGCTCGTAGATGGTCGCGTACGGGTCGTGGTCCCAGTCGTGATCGCGGTCGTTCTTCTTGACATCTTCGTCGCTGAGTACCAGCACATCCATGTGACTCCACCAGAAGAAAAGCCAATCCCGCTCCAGCGCCAGGTTCAGGAAGAAATTCTGCAGCTGCGAGAAGCTCAGCAGGGTCGGTGTCGCCACAACCTTTACTCCCAATATGCCGAGAGCCGTGTGGTTAAGGAAGAATGGGTTCTGAAGCTCCAGTTCCTGGTTACGGTTCGCGTAGAACGTGCCCGTGTTTTCCACGACGTATATGTCCTCCGGCGGCCACCCCGCTGTGATGTAGCTACTTACACATTGTAGTAGTAAAGGCCAATTCCTCGTGAAGCCGATCAAGAGCGGTGTTGCTTCGTCGACGTGTGGATGAGGAGGTAGGTTGTTTTCAGGCACGGGGGGCGGGGACTCGGAATGCGTGAGCCATGGAAAGTGATCTCCAATGGGTGCGAATGGAATCGGATCTGGCTTATATTTCTTGACGTAGGTGGTCGCGTCTTCCTCGCCAATCGGCTTCTGCAAGTTCTTCTCGCGCATGCCTTCAGCCGTATCGGCAGGACCCAACTGCTCCTTGTCCTTGGTGCCCTCGCCACCGAGAATAGGAAGACCATTTTGGTTGTTGCCTGGGCCTGGAGTATGAAAGGCCCCCTTGATTGGGAAAGATATGTGGCTAACCGCTGCATTCAAGGGCTCGCGGATGACGTAGTAGACAAGTACGGCGGCTAAGAGCACGGAGCCGTACCTGGCGGCAAGCGGTAAGACCCGGTTCGATACGGTTCGCATCATCGTCTGCGTTACTATCTCCGAACCGTAAAGGCTCTGTTAAGCATATTGGTCAGGGCTGCTTTAGGAAGCCCGTCTCCCGGAACTCTTTGAATCGTGGCTTTCAACTGCGCGCCTGGACCTTGATATGAAAACGACGTAAGTAATATATGAACCCAGCAGCCCCGAACGGTAGATAAAGTAGGTTTGTTTCAATTAAATAAACGCAGGAGAGTGCAATCAGGGGGGGGAAATACCACATGGAAGCACAAGAAGGGGGAAGGGAAATAGCAATGGCCGACGAGGATGTCGGAGTGCCGAAAAGGACAACGTCAGCCATCTTGTGCTGATTCCATTCTCTTCGGAACACGCTGTTTATCATATCAGAAATCTGCGTGCACTGCTAAATGAGGGAGCATTATTCCCAAACTCCGCCAAGCCGGGAGATGACCAGTGCGACCCTGTCATTCGCTGGATCAACCCGGGATCGACAGCTTGGGTTCAGCCAACTGCCTCGTAGACCTCCGCTCCCCGTCCGAAATCCCTAACCGCGGAATAACCCATGCGCACCGTGCCACCAGTCGCAAAGCAGCAATCATCGCAACTTGTACTGGATTAGTGCTATCTCATATAAAAAGGCCGAGAAGGAAGGCTTGTCAGCTTGTCTCGAATTGAATCCCTCTCTAGCATAGATTTGTGCAGATATTTTCAAAATACTACATTTTAATCCACACGCGATCAAGGAAAATGCCCAGCGATCAAGTTGAGATCTACCGAAATATCAAGCTTTCTTGGAAAGGGTGGGCTTGCGTGGGCAGGTTGCGCAGGCCCGGTATTGCGATATTTTTTTTAAAAAAAAATTAATAAATAAAATAAAATTAAAAGAATCATTATCTTGGTAGAACAGGGCGGTTTCTTCCTGCTGAATTAGGTACCGATCATAACTGATCCTCCCCCCTCTCGGAAGCTCAGTGGTACGATTCAATTCAAAAAAAAAAAAAAAAAGACTATTAGACATTGTTGGCGCATACTTCTCGTGAGATCTGATTTCCCTCTCGTTTTATTCGGTATACCCCAAGGAAAATCCAGCACTATCTAAGCGAAATAGCACATGTAAATCACCAGCAGCTTTCGGTCCGTTGGCGGATTGCTTCTTCTGATACCTACCGACAAAAGGTATCTAGGTAGTGAGGATCACGGTGGAGATGAAATGCCGAATGCGCCGTAGTAAATGATTTTCATGTCACTCAAACGACACTGAATAGAAATTCTTATTGCTCCAAGTTCTGAATTAAAAGCCATATACAATTGAATTCTAGTTGTAGCTAAAAATAAGAGTCCTGGTGGTAAATTGTAACACTGACCATCTTGGTGGTCAAGTTTTGATAACGAAATCGAAGTCTCGTTTTCGGAAATGTATAAATCTACATATTTTCCAGACGCCGAGTTGAGAGACTATCCTCATCAGCAGCCAGTATCGAAAGGGAGAAAAAAAAAAAAGAAGGCCTAACAGTTCGCTAACGCAGATAAATGGCATCAATACAGCAATTGGTTCTGGCGCCGGTTCGCCCCCCGCAAAACATAGTCCTGAACGCCAGCTTTGAACCATCAAGTTCCTCGTTATCCTGCTCTGTGAGATATGGTATTCCCTCACCGTAGTGTTCATAGTGTTCTCTGGTATCACAAATCTGAACCCTTTGTGATGTCTAGTATTATTCCTCATTCATCCCACCCATGAAACCGTTTGGCTTACTTGTCTTCTTTCCTAGTTTCAGCATGCTTAACCTCTTCCTGACCGAATTAAACCCCATCCCACCGTCGTTGGATCTATCGAAGTCCCTCTCGAAGATATCGACTACCTCCTTACTCTTGCGTGATCGGTCTATTGCCCAATCAGGTATAGTCGAGTCCACGGTACCGTTCGGGTAGTGTTGAGTGGATTGAGCGTATGGATTCGAGCTGATATTGGTGTCGCTTGACTGACTGCGGAAAATACTCCTTCGATTTGGGTTTACCCTGCTTTTGCTTACTTGACTGTTAGAATCACTATCATTTTTTGTCTGTTTTAAGCTCGATGTGTCGCCATTGGACTGTTGAGAGTCCTTCTTCTTGCCTCCTAGGAAGCTAAGCCGCGTCCCGCGCTGTTTCATAGAAATCGGCTGAGCTGCTGCTGCTTCTTCGACTACACTGGTAGTATTTGCTGTCGATGCACCAGCTTTGGCATCCGGAGACAGATTCTCGGCGATGGGCGATGACCGTTGCCATGTTGGCGATGGTGTGTTCGAAGCATTGTCGCGAGATGGCTGAACAGGTGCGAAGATTGCAATTTCGGGCGCAAACGTAGACAAAAAGTCTATAACGTGTTAGTGGAGTGAAAAGAAGCTTGCGGACATTACATACGTTTGTAAGAGTCCTCGTATCCTTTCAAGAGGACAGGGTTCGAGCTACGGGCGAAACTAGTCAAACATCTCTTAATCATTATTGCGTGGTCGATGAGCGCCATCTTGATCGCGTTATCTTGCTGGTCAAATTCTGGCTCTTCATCCTCAGACTTGGGAACGGGAAGAAGCTGACGGTAACAAGCAACACTGCTCTCCGAGCCCGGATTGACCGAAATACTAATGGCATCTACCATTAATTGCGCAATCTCTTCATCATCGTCTTCTAGCCTCTTCTCGACTGCCGTCATCTCTTGCGTCTTTCGGACGATACGCTCAATGGCCGTCTCCTTGGCGCTTAACCTTATGGTATGGACATCTACAATCTCACTACGTCGTAAAATTGTAGGGAATGGCTCGGCTGCCGTATACACTGTCTTTTCGGCATAGTGAGTCTCGACAGGACCATTGGTACTACGCTTCGAGGAGACCGAAAACATTTGTGCGTGAGCCGACAGAAGATAATCTCGAATAGGCTGTGGGACTCTAGCTCGCTGAAATACTTGGTGGTTCAGATCGCGATGCGGACTGAGAGCCGAAATCACCAGGTACTGTCCTTCAACCTCGCTGTCAACGTCGCTGGACGTAAGGATCTGAGCAGCCGGATACTGTTCCTGCATGCGATCTGTAAAGGCCGAAGTCCGTTCGGTGGGCGAGCCCTCATATACAAAAGCCTTGTCGCGCAGGTTCAGAGGGAAACCAAGACCTTTGTAGACGACTTTGAAATACTTTGGTACCAGTTTATCGCCCTTCGCCAACTTTTCGTAGATCGTCGCAATGGCTCTTTCCGTCCTCGCAAGCTTAGCGAAATCAAAGATATTGCTTTCGTACTGAACTTGAAGTTCCCTATAAGCGGCAAGAGCACTGCTCCAAGCCTCTCCGTCCTCGAAGTGCTTAATCATGTCGAAATAGATGCGCTCCTTGCGCTCGAAATGCGACTGTTCAGGGAATTCTGGGTCTTGCAGAGCAGGTGTTAACCTGGTAGGATCCCAATCGTACAGCTCAGCATGAAGACGAAGAGCTAAACCGGCTTCGGTGTGGTTCCTCGCGTCGAATTGCAACGCCGCCAGTTGATGGACGTATCGAATGAATATTTCTTCCTTCTGCATGTCCCTGAGAAATTCCATGAGTTGTAAGCGGTTAATCAAATGGGACGCTTCGCTGGTGTTGTCACCACTATGAACAGCCACAAGAAGATCTAGAAACTCTGCTATAGTCTCAATCAGATTTTTCAGGGCTGAGTATAGTGGATCGCCCTGGATGAGTGACAGTGGCTCGAATCGTTCGAAGAGCTCGCTAATAAAGAGCTTCTGCAGAATACTCTCGGTCATGGTCTTGTCTTTGAAAAACCCGTCAAGGCAATCAATCATCTCAGTCTGAATCACAGAGAGGTCCTCACTCAGAGTCCATTCGCTGACGATCATTGTCTGGAGAACTTCGACGGCCATCCTCCTTAGCCCTTCGTGTACACTCAAACAGAGCTCAACGATGGGTCCAACTAGTGTAGGCACGTACTGAACTTGGTAGCCGCCCATCTTGGCAAGCCCATACCGTGTTCTTTCGTCAGGACTTGTCTCCCAGCCAATGGCTTCCCATGTCCGCCTTAACAGTTCGGCACCATGTTCTCTAACATCGCCAGCGATCTTCCAGACTGCCCTTCGTTTCTGCTCTGAAAATGTTTCGAGTGCCAAGTGTCCACTGCCGACGAGCTTGAGCAATGTGCAGAAAAACATTCGCCATAATTCCGTATCAAAGTCTTCCGCCTCATCAGGATCGGGCAAAAATGACTCTAAAAGGATGCTTGAGAGGTATTGTAGTGTCCTCATGGTGGATTTATGGTGGTATATGTAGACGCTAAGCCAGCTTGACGGGAAGGCTTCGCCTTGCAAAATACTCATGTAGACATGGAGTGTATTCTTCAAGAGACTCGTAAGGTCTTCTGCAGCCAATTCGAGTTGCATCCCGTTTGGTGAGTTGGATAGGGCAGACAAGATGGCTGACAACTCAATTAGGGCTTCGTCAAATTGTACAGCTTCGCCGGCTATTTGTTTGCTTGGAAAAGGATAGGTAGTGGGAAAGAGAAGCGAAAATCGGTTCTTGGGTTTCAGCTCCGTAGTTTGAATAGACAAATACGAGCCTACGATCTTTGGTATGTAATCGGGGATCTCTGAGTTGAGATGATCGACCTGGCTGGCCAAGACCGAGCAACACAGTCGAACTTGCTCTTTCCATTGCTCCGTGACATCGTCCGTTCGACCCCAATGTGGTGCAATCCACCTTACTGTATTAGCACTGAGAGCGGACCGTTGCTCTGGACCAGCAAAGAGCTCTAATTTGGAATAGTTAATAATCAGAACAAGTTTATACAATACTAGCTTGCCCTTAACTAATGCGCATGAGTCCATGAAGTCGATGGCAATGTGAAGGATCTCCTCAGTCGTGAGCAGTCCGGTGAGTTCGGGTAACCAGGTGTGAAAATGTTGCACTGCCAACGTTTGGCTTCCAACCAAGACTGGTGCGGTACTTCGCATCATCGAGTCAAGAGCCTTGAAGATACTCTGCAGATGTCGAGTGAAGCCGGCAGTGCCACCAGTAATGCCAATACCAGCCTCTTTGACCTTCTGCTGACCTCTTGCGTGCGTGATGAACTTGAGAATGTGGCGCACCACTTTGAGAGTAGCTCGCAGCTTGCGTGCGGTCTCTGACTCGGTTGGCTTTGTAAGGAGTCGTGTGAAAGATCTTACGAGGCAAGGCGTTGCGAAAGGGTAGTTGAACTTATTTTCGGCATAATGGTCGACTAAGGGGCCCAAATTGAACCGACGGTCGTGAACTATACCCAAAACTCGGACAAGAGCTGTAAAAACAAGGTCTTCGTACTCATCATTGCCTTGATATTCAACTAGAATACCGAAAAGAGCGTCTAGCACATCGCTAAGTAGCTTGACAACCTCAATCTCGGGAACAAAGATAAGCTGTTTCAGCAATGACGGGATCTCATCTCTAGGGCCTTCCTTCCATTTCAGCAGGCCAAGGACTATTCGGTCTTGGGAAAACCTCGTGCTGCAAAGATATGTTTCAACCCGAAGCGTGGCAAGTGGGCCAGTGACCTCGCTCGAGTCAGTACGAGCACTCCAAGGGAGCGATAAATATCCACCCCTGCCGGTAGGCCCAGCTTGTGCAGTTTGCGTGTATTCATCGAGCTTGTAGAGCAATAAAGAATGCAGGCCGTCACCTAAAAACGCTTGTTGGTCCCATAGCGGCATGTACGCGATTGCAAATGGGGTGCCAGGTAAGTCAGAGACAGTGAAAACGACATGCGCAGTGCTGACATCGGCAGGCAACAACGCAAGTCGAAGAGTCTGATCCCAGTGTTCGCCACGCTCTACAGCAAATGAGCGCCATGTAGTCAGTGGCTCCGAGTTCGAAGAAGGATATATACAATCTTCAATTCTCTCCCCAGACTGGCGCCGAATTTCTAAGGAAACCATGAGGTTTCCACCGTGCATGTTGCTAGATATACTCGTAGCACTAGCCCCGAAGCGCGAAATTAGGTTCTGTCGAGCCAAGAGGGCTTCAGTAAGGGTCACGTAGATGTCAGACCGAGGCTTAGTCGGCGCACCAGAGAATCCCATTTTGTTGGTTTTACTGATGCCAGCTAGTAACGTAGGGGTCGCCTTGATAAGGGCGTCCGCATCAGGGCTGTTGAAGGACTTCAGGTGGATTTGTAGCCGTTCCGCCCTCCTAGATTTCTCATAATGACCCGACTTGCTCTCTAGGAGGTCACGGACCAAGCCGTCCCACCCTTCGGTGCTCTCGTACTTTTCGGTACTGAACTTTGGGGACGGCGACCAGACTGTCACGACATGTTCCGTCTCTTCGTCCTGTTTCATGATTGAGTTTAGGCTTAGCACGCCAACGCCCACCATTCTCTCGGCCAACATCTGCGTCGGCTGCAGTCCATCTATGGATGCCCGTGGTGCTCTCGAGCCGGCGGTGCTCGGTGGGTATCCTCCATCTCGGCTCTCAAGGTTATCTGTTCTCGGCCTTTCTTCAGGCTGCTCGGACAGGGCATCAAGTTTTGTTCCTCCCCTAGAAAACGCAGATCTCGTAGTCCCCCACATCAAGCTTCTCCTGGATGTCTTATTACCGCTAGAAGAAGGAGGCTTGTCCTTCGAGAAGGGTGTGTTGGGTTGACCAAATGACCCTGACCTTGACACCGGTTTACCCATAACAATCTGCTGCGGCGATCGGACCTTGACTATCAAGTATAATTCTGAGTCTGCGGATGGTCCATCACCGATATCAGTGGAGGTGAGATCAGTAAATAACGTGCGCATCTGGGGATTTCGAGTCAGGTAGCCCATTGTACCACCGGACGGTACCTCGATCATGTAGCTTTCTGAAAGCGTCGTCAGGGTCCCCCCAATTGATTTACTAACGAGGTACAAAACCAACGTTGTGGGCTCGTTCGAAGAACCAGCGAAGCTCCTGATATCAACCATCAGGTGATGTAAGGCTGACAACTCGACATGAGGCTGCGGGGGTTCGTCCAACAAACTCATGACCGACTGCAACTTGGTAACTTCCACAACCGAGTCGTCGCCAGTCAAGACTCTGCCCCTCTCGTTTGGGTCGCGTACAATCACCTCTCCTCCACACAGTTTGTTCCCCCTGACGAGATCCCACACCGTCTTTTCTCGCAGCGCGTTGTATTCCCGAGTTGTGAGCAGGTTATGCAGAAATTGCCGTCTCGACAAGTCCAGAGTTTGGATCAGCTGAGATACTTTATCGAGCTTATCATATTGTCTAGTAAGCAGTAGCTCGTGAAAGTTTGTGGAGTGCCATTCGCGAAGACATGATGCGATTTCGTCTATCAAGGGTTCCATAGTAGATGTAGGCGTCTCATCGCCTAGCCTTAGCATTGGCACAGGCGCAGCTGGCTTGGGCGCGTCCGGTTCACGGATTTTCAACTCGGGGATCCGAGGGGCCATTCCGCCCAACACGGCGCCATTAGGCCTATGAGATCTGCCTCCATGCTCTAGGTCTCTGATATGTGATTTTCGCACGCTCAAGGCCACCCCGCTCTTCCCCGAGTCGCTGCCGACCTGCGGCGCATCATCATCCCCTTGGTAATTGCTACTGTTGTCCGAGTTCTCGTCGCTGTCGCCCAAAACCTCGCGAATCTCGACACAGCTGCGCGGGAAAATACCAGAAAAGACGCGGGCTTCAAGGGGTTGACCCTTGACGGAGGTTAAGCCGGCTAGAAGCGACGGAGGCGCCAGTAGATATCCCCGTAGCCATTGACCATCGGCCGTCTCTTCGATAATATATAGATCATCGCCGATCTCTAGCGGAAGCTCGTTCTCGTTCTTAGTTTCGAAAGGGTAGGTCGCGACAGCGAAGGCGATACGGGGCAAGGGTTGCCAGGGCATTGGAGCGGTTGGTCGCACCGTAGCTGCGGGTCGGTCAACCGCATGAGGCGGCAGTAAAGGGTATACAGCCTGGTCTGGCTTCTCACGCGGGTACGTACGGGGGAGCCGAGAACGGGACTACCAGAATTCATTCGCTCCCAAGACACGGGACGACAAGTGACCAAGCGGGAGCTTGTTGCAGATATACTTGTGGACAAATGGATACGATGGTTTGACGGGTTGTTTCATATGATCTTCCCGTTATTATTTTAGATTCGAATCGGGTCGTTGCGAATCGCAATGTGTGGCTGGTATGGCTGGTAGGGCTCGTATGTCTGATATGGGCCGGGAATTAGAGAAGCATTACAAAATTAGTGGAAAGGTCAGAAAGACGATTGAAGAGAATGGGGGGTATCAAAGATCAAACAAATGGAATTTTGGCTTGCAGAGGAAAGCAATTGATCGGATAGTCAAAGCTTGCAGTTAAGACGAAGGCCAGCAAAAGGTTAGAAAAGAGGGTATTCACGCAATAGGGTATTGAAGATTATCTCTCGTATAGGCAGTGAAGAACTTTGATGTTCTCCAGGCAGAGTTTCGACAGGGGGGGTCTGAAGTTCCAGCTCACCATTTTTACCAGTAGCTGATGACCTCGGAGCTACCTATGAGAGGTAGAGAAGTCCCTGTAAATTGGCGTCGAGATGTGCCGACGAGAGAAGTCGCCAGAGGGAAGGTAAGGGGCCACTAAAGAAAAATGAAATCTGTTTTAGTCGCCGGCCCCTGACGCTGCGAGAGCAAACAGAACCATGGCTTGCAGGGCTGCTGCAGGAGAATCGAGCCATTGAGGAAGCAGCCTGAGACTTGGAACACCATCCAATTGGGCAATTGGGGTCTGCAGTTGCGGTGCGCAATAGATGAAGTACAGCACTACCTATCACTGTAGCGGCCTAGCGCGGCAGGCTTAAAGATACAGCAGTACTGACTGCAATTAGCCGTTTACACTAAGGTACCTAGGTATATCGCAGTACATTCCAAGGTTGTTTCCCCCATTGGCCTAGAATAGGTCAGTGCGCAACACACTAAGCACAAAACCCACATGGCATAATTTATTGGCGGCGCCGCTGAGGGGGATCGTCACAATCAACTCCAACTAATATTATTTGCAAGTCCACAAATTCGATCTTGACATGTGCCAACTGTCTGCAGTACCACTACTACATGAGAACTTCATTTGGAGCTACAGCCTTGGCGTCCATATGGAGAATTATCCACGATGCATTCAAATTTCCTCAAGTGTATGCGCCTCTTGTGTCATCTCAACCCTCTCTCCTTTCGCGTCCATAATACCTCACCTCACACATTTAACTCTGCATAACAATAACAACACTACAGAAACATAATGTTTTAGTCGTATGAATTTATATCCCTTCCTCTTTTGGCTTTCGACTGAACACCTTGTACGGAAACATGAATTACTTGTCATATCCTGGTACACCTGCACGTGGATAGACGAATGATACGTCTCGTCCGAATCATATCTCCTAGCTGAGGGCCAGCTTTGTCGGGCTCTTCACTATCATATTCATACAGGTTTTCAACGCTCACATCAAGTCAAGACGAGTCTTGAGTACATACTTCATATTTTACTTTCTCTTTTACCTTCCCGTACCGTCGCTTCGTACTTTCCACTCATTCTCTTACCTATCCAAGGATCACCTTGGAGCTGAAGAGCTGAAGATCCCTAATCTTATCAACAGTGCTCTCGTCATTGTCTAAAATAGATGTCGTATATCACAACTGATCCCGCGAGATCTGCATTGCTACGGGCCAGCCTCCCTATCTTTCAGCTTGGTTTTACATAGTTGTCTATTCGGGATGCCTTATTGCCTGGATACAAACTACCGCTCCCATGTATCAGCATGTCAACGGTATAGGTACTGTGCAGTTATGAACGCCATGACCATAGCTCTGCATCCACCCTTTTCCGGTTACCTCCCGTCTATTTCAAACACAAATTACAACCACCTAGAACAGCAGAGATGAGACAATGATACCTAGCTCCGTACAGTGGTTGCTTCGATAGTAATACCCGTAACCAACCCTCCGTTGAAGTCATTTAGGTTTCGGTCGTGAGGCTTTACCATGGCTTACCTACTTACGCATGCCGATAGGTGCATAAGGATATGGAGAAAGATTATGACTGCGTGTCACTCCAAGCTGTCCTGCATTAGTGTATGTGGACTCAGCGACGAGACCCATTAGCCTGATTATCTCCTACTTTGGCCTTGTGCAATGGCCGAAGGGGAATGCCAGAGAGAGAATCATATATCGGAGCATCCATCACGACACAAATACAACCTGACGATAAGGACAATAAAGACGGCATCAGTGGCACAGCTAATACGGCGATCCACAAGTTGTCGAATTGTCAGCGGAACGGCCCCGTGAGTCCCGCATAACCGCTCAGCTACAACATAATTTCCGACTATCGCAATAACCGCCGGCCGTGGTTTTATCGGGTGGTACATTCATTTCATGTCGAGACGCGGCCGTCATTTACTCGCCTCCGGCCTGGAGCACCAGAGCGTAGTGCGGGCCCGATTAGAACTGACCCCGTGCATATCTTTGACAGGCTTGAGGCGTCATCCAAGGTGGAAATTATACCACGCAATTGGCTTTCAGGAACATTGCTTTTTCCAACTAACCTTCAAATTGAGCCTGTGGTTCTTAAGGAGATATTTAGAGTAACATCAACAAGACAGTATCCGTCATTTGCAATGTCGCTATACACGGTGAGGTCTGGCAATGTCTAATGCCTTAGGTTTTCGGACCAAGTTATCCAGCTGGGAAAACAAGGCAATACCACCACGCAAAGTGAACTTTGCAGGGCCAAGGGACAGGTTCATAATCTCACTTAGCGAATACATCTAATTCGGGTAGAGAGTATGAGAAGTGATCCTCGTCCCAGAGCGAGCGAATTTTCTCCTTGCGTTTGAAATACATGGGAGACGGCCATCAAAAAGAGTGGAAGTGTACTGATCCAACCCATCCAACCGACTCAACCAGACATCAACTGTAGGAAAGCAACACGGTCCAGTTCGAAGACCGTCAGACTTCTGTCTCAACAGTGCCATCCCTTCCGGTACTAGTAGAAGCATAACCTGAGTCCGACTCCTTTTCAACAAATCGGCAATCATCAGAGTTACCGAGCTCAAATTGCGTAAAGTCAAAATCATCCAATCCACCGAAGGGGAGTGACATGTTGGGCTCCAAGAAATATGAAAGGTCCAATGTGGTGTCCTCGAACCCGTCGGTCGTCGTCGTCGCAGCAGGTTGTTCCCATGCAGCAGGGAAGCTGGGTGTGCGAGCCCTTGGGGTTGCAGCTGGAGTTGTTGATGGTGACCGGTCCTCGTGTGGTAAGTCCTTGAAGAATTCGAACAAACCATCGCGGATGATATCAGGAAGACGCCTCAGCACGTCAAGCTCCACCTTCTCAAACGATTTCTCGACCTTCTTCTGTACGAATTTAGGCAGCTCCTTTTGAATCCGCTTTTTTGCTTTCCTCCATTCCTCGACACTCTTAGAAAACTTGAGAGAATCGTTACTGTCATAGTCTTCCAATACGAGTTAGCACCTCTGCATCATTTCAACCATTGAAGTAGCTTACATGGAGTTGGCATTGCATTGGGATTGGCCTTGGGGAAGAGAATCATGTAGATGTCTCTCCATCTCTGTTCATCAGTCATACCAGGGCAATTCTTTTTCCTCACTTTCAACTTCGTTTCTGTGACTTCGTCGATACCTTGCAGTACCGGAACTACATCTAACTTCTCGCAGAGCACCTCGGCTCGAAGATGCTCGCCTAGATCCTTGGCATCGTCGAAGGGTTCGTTGCATCTAGGGCAAGTATGTTTGGGGAGTCGGTGTGCCCGATACAGATGTTCCCTACACAGCAACTGTCAATATGGCACGCTAAACGGGGTTCTTTATAACCCACTTCAAACGATGTAGGGATGCCCAGCCTGGCCCAGCACAGCTTCGGTGTTTGTTATGTGCTTTCGGGTCATGCTTGTAGAATGGACAAGCAAATTTCCGCTCGGATTCTAGTTCCTTTTTCGCACGTTTACTACTGCCTCTCTCTGGGTCACCTTCGTCGCCCCCAGCTGAAGAATTATCTTGATCATCTCCGCCTAGTCGGCGCTTCGATCGAGTTGAACGGCCTGATTGACTGTGGCCAGAATCACTGTTTCCAGATTTGGCGCCCCCAGAGCTGCCAGTGGAATTACCTGAAGCCTCGGACGCTTCATACGCATCTTCTACACGTTAATATCTTGCGCGAAAGAATGTCTTACATTGAATGAATTCAAGGGGTAGAGGAACGCAGCGACATGAGGTATAATGACATACTGTGAACAAGTCAGCTTCTGTCCCAAGATATAAAACCACAGCGGCTTTTCAGGAGAATATACGTCAGGCTGTTTTAACAAACTTTTGCACACTCACCAAGAGATAATCGCGAGTCTCTTATCAAACCACTGGTTGAATCTAGCCATCACAAGCGCTACAGCCGCTTGTTTCTTGATGGCCACGTACTGATCTGGAGTCAGTCCTCTTTCGCCTTCGTGGTCGGGTTGACAATGGCTGAGTCGTCGAGCAGCGCCTGCCTTCCTTTCGCTCTCCATAGAACCGGCTGATCTAGGCTGCTTCTGTGATAGGTCCCCAGACTTAAATCCGTCGTTCCGTGTGTTCAATTCTTCCGTGCATACGCTAAACCCGGACAGACATTGCTCGGAGCCTGTGTTGATAGATTTGGTCTCTCCCGCGAGCGACTCGTCACTTTGAGCTCGGCTGGAAGAAGCGACCAACCTAGCTAATCCGCTTGGCTAGAATTATGGTAAGAATGGTTTCTTTTCCACCCTTTATGGGAACCTTACCGGGTTACCGGCGCTTGCTGGTCCTGGTAGCTGTGATTCAGTGAGGTTATTTCTGAGTGGAGTCAATTTTTTGACCACCATGCTTCGCTTGAGGCGATGCTGGTGGCGAATCTTGGTGATCTTCCCCCACTGGGTCACGAGTTTTGCCTTAGTCGTGTTCCAGGTGCTCTCAAAGGAGGTGAAGGAGTTGATTGTGCAGTGGCGGACGGGTTGCAGCCGCGCTACAACAGGATCTTGATAGGGGTCGTACTCTTGATGAAAATGGGGACGGTAACGATGAGAAATAGATCTCGCTGTACAGAGGTTGTGAGGATTTGGTGTATCTCGAGGTCTTTGAAGCATTTCTCCTAAGTATGATGCGAAGTCATCACGCAGGTGACGCTACAGGAGTCATTTATAAGCAGCATTTATGGATAACCAAAAGGATCAAACCACGCTAAACTTGAAAGCAGAAACTGTCCCAAGACGACTTGCTGGAATCCTTGGACTAATGAATATTATCGTTTATGAGGAAAAGAGTCGAAACTCGCAGGGTGAGATCGCAACGTTCTGCAGAGCTTCCCCAATCAAAAGACGGCCAATATTTATGCTTCGCCAGTTCTGCGCAACGGCGCAAAACGAAGTGGAGTTATGCGCAAGCTGACAACCTCTGCCAATCACACATGCAGTGACGTGCTCGATGCTGATTTGCGTAGAATACCATGCAAGACGCAATGCGAGGGGACCTACTGGTATCGTGCATTATACGCCTTCGCGAGCTAAGTACTGAAGGATTCGGCACCGCGAAGTCCAAAGGGGGTGCATCTCCCGTGAAGCATCAACGCTGCGCGGAACGGAATTGGGTTGAGATAACCTTTCATAGATGCTTCAACCCTGGAACGCGATCATTATGACCTGAGCAGAGCCTCAAGGTCGCCGTCGCGCTTCGGCGCGTAGTGGAATGAATGTCCATAAATTGGCGACGAGACCCGGGTTGATGTGATGCGGTTCCAGATAGCCCGCAAACTAGAATCTTCAAATCCATTAATTCCAAGGAAGAACTTGCCTCGGGGCCATTCGCACCTTGGTCAGGCATCTAAGAAGCCTGTTCTTCAGCTGCCTTCCCGCCGCGCCCTCTTCATAAGGATCCCAGTTGTGGCTCCCGGTTAGGGAAATAAGAATCACCCCGAAATGGCACAAGCTACCATTGAATCAAGCCAAACAGCCGGCGCCCAGTGAGTAAGGCCTTGTTGGAGTAAAGACACCTGACTGACACAGCGAAACGACAGACATCAACGAGGAGCATCTTCGGAGATGATGAGATACTATCTCGCCAGCCAACCCAGTACGGCCACGGATAGACTTGTCCAAGGCAGAATCATGTCTGACCAAGAGATCAAGGAAGATCTGGAGCAGAAGAGGTTGCGACTAGAAGCCTTAGTGAAGCAGGCTAAAGGTGTGGGTTCTCGGCCAACTTAAGCAAGCGGACATTGTGTGCGACACGTGCACTTGTAAGACATAAGAGGAAAGGGGAGTAAAAGAGGAAGAAAATGAGAAAAGTAACTAGAGGGCGTCATAGATATAATGAGAAAGAAGAGCGGTTGTGGATGAAAGTGTAGGATCAATATATCCTTTCGGGTCCCCTGATCTGTATCTAATATGGGCCTGAGAGTCAGTTATCTCCCACACCGCCCTTCTTTTTCGCCCACGAATCCCTTCATGCATCTTAATCCTTTCAGCTACAGGACCTATGGATACTTCTTTTTTCTCTCGAAAAGAAACTCTTAACTCTTAACACGAGTGATCAGAGCGAGTCAAGTAATCTGTAGCATGGTTTTTGCCCCTCCTTCGTGTCTGATCTCTCAACCAATAAGTTCGAAGCCCCACGACGAGCAACGTGAACATTGGAGGAACCAAGTTTTCCAACGCTCCATCCGGCATTAGTAACACGCACGGGACTGTCTTTAAAAGGCAAGTTTCTGTTCAACATCATCAGGGTCCTCTTTAATAGGCCTATCAGTTCAACAACACTTGGACCAATGGCTACAATAAGGGCCGGAGCGAACCATTCTCACTCGATATTATTAGTGAAACCGTTATCTCGAAGATTTCTCGACTTCGTCATAGATCATCAGCAATATTTAGGAGACCATTCGTCGTGCAGACAGATCTGTTCGGGCGTCTCTGGTTAAATGAGATCGATACAGATTATCGAACGAGGGATTGCTGAGGCAGGCAGGATTTATAACCCGGCTTTAAGTAGCAAATACTTGCGCCTAAGGTACGGATACAAGGGGCATACACGGGTGCTGAATCTATTCCTACTCAATGCTTGTGATAAGGTTCATTTGGTTTTCATGGGCTAGAAGCATAGAACTCAAATGGGTAGGAGTTTATAAGACGTGCTATCTTCGGCTACAGATTTTTTTTTTTTTTTTTTTTTTTTTTTTTTTTTTTTTTTGTTGTTGTTTTTTTTTTTTTTTTGAAATTTAATTTTTCCCCCGGTATTTCATTTTATTTTGAAGGGGGTTGACCGAAAAGGTTCAAACCGCAA
>MU386611.1:0-53940 GCA_022497025.1 Hypoxylon sp. FL0890
AAGGAATTATGATTTTTTTAATTTAAAATAAAAGTATTTTTATGTTATTTTTAAATTCGGGGTTATTGTGTCCACGCCGCGCGGGGACCTCATGTGTTAAAATGTTAGCGATAATAAATGCGTTTAAAAAATAGCGATATTATTTATTTTATTTAAAATATACCGTTAAAGTGTTAACAAATTATCTTAATCTTTAATATATTATGTCGAAATTAAAGTTAAGTAATAAATAGGTAAAATAAATATAAGATTTAGCTTTTTTTAACTTTTAAATTATTTATAAATTAAGGAAGTTTAACCTTGTTAATAAGATCTTCCGGTAATTAAATTATGAGGATAAAGTAAAGAAGAGTAAAGTTAAATATAATATTTTACCACTTTTTTAAAAGCGATTTTTAAAATAAAAGAAAGTTTTTTAACATAATAATGAGAGAATGTTATATATTATAAGTAAGAAATTTAATAACCTTGCTTTTAATATTTAAAAGGTAAATTTTACCTTATCGAGTAATTTTAATAAATAAGTTATATATATGTTTTTACTGTTATTTATTAATATTATAAAAAGATATAACGTGTTGTTTAAGTTTTTAAATAAGTTTTAAAATTTATCTTATTTAATTAATCTTAATGATTTTACTAGTGGGTAATAACGGGATAATTGCGGAAACTCCTTTATTAAGATAATAATTAAAAGTAAAAAAACGTTAAATCTACCATTATTATAATAGTTTAAAATAAAGTAATAACGAGATACCTTTATAACTAAGGAACAATAAATGAAAAGAAATCGTGGTAAAGTAATTATAGCTTAACATTAGTAAATGAATTAAAATGGTATTTTATAATTTAAAAAACGAATATACGTCCCCGAAATATTATAAACGGAGTTTTTTTATAACTACTACGATGTTGCTTTCACCGATTATTAAAAGGTTTTTAAGATAATTTAACGTTTTATAAATTATTACTATTAAAATACGTTAAAACGGGATGTTAAATATTATGTTATTATATACGTAATTTATTAAAAAACCAAGGCAAGGACGTATTTACTTTATAAGTTTTTAATATCTTTATTAATATTTAATGGCTTTAGTAAAGAAATATTTATAAACTTTATTATTAACTTACTTAATAGTGTATTAACGTAAAGTTAAGTTTATAACAATATATTAATAATGATTAATTATTTTTTTAAATACGCTTTTTATATTTTTACTACGGTAAACTTACAAGCCCTTAGTTTAATAAAAATTTTCTTCCACTTTATATTCTTTAAATTTAAACTATTATAAGGGATTATCTTAAATAAAAGGTCCTTATTTACAAGTAAATTTTAAAAAACCTTTTATAATAAACTTATTATAAAACGAAGGTTATTTATAACGTACCACTTATAAAACAACGGTTAAACAAAACGATAAAATTAAAGTTTAAAACATTACTTATAAACCTTTTATAAATTTAAATAAATAAATTAAGTAATAAAGCTTGTTTTAATTAAATAAGTTTATAATATATCGATATATTTAACATATAAATAAATACCAGTATATCTTTATTATGGTTTTATATTAAAAGGACTTATTAATCTTATAGCCATATTACCGATAAACGTAACAAAGGATATAGTTAACAAAATGGAAGCTTTATTAAAAGATTATAAATAAGTTATAGATTTATTGCGAAGATTTAATATTACATACGTAAAATGGTATAATAAAGGTCGTTTTAATAAGTCTTTTAAGAAAAAATAACTTATATTAATATTAACGAAACATATAAATTAAAAATAACTTAACCGTAAATTATTTAATAAATACCTTAATCCCTTCGAGGTAAAAGCTCTTATTAAGCATTATAGTTTAACTTATAAAATTAAACTTCCTTTTTAATATAAAATATATAACGTTTTTAATATTAGTTATTTTAAGCTTTTCATTCCACGGCTTAGTAAAGTATTAATGGAATAGTAAATTTAACTTATAAATAATAATATATATAATATTAAAACTATTTTAAATCATAAAGATAAAAGACGTAAAAAGAAATATTTAATTAAATAACTAAGTTATAATAACAATAAAAATTCATAAAAGCCAACTTTAATTATATTTAAATTTACTAAAATAAAATATAAACAATTTTTATATCTTTAACGTTAAAAAACCATTACTTTATAATAGTTTTATTATTTTAATTAACTAGCTTATTTTATTCATCGTTACTTATATCATTATTATCATTATTATTTTTATCGTCGTTATTATTACTTAACATATTAAAAACATTATTATTATCGTTAATATTTATTTTATATTATTTTTAAAACTATTTATTTATTTATTAATTATTTATTAAATAAAGAAGTTATTATTATTTATATTTACTATATATATGCCGATAACTTTAATACGGTTTAAAAAGCTATTAAGGTTTTATATTTTTATTAATATTAAATTAAATACTTTAATAATACCTTTTATAACTTCTACATTACGTTTTTTTTAATCCTTCGCAGTATTTTAACGGCGTTTAACTGCTTTTTCTTCGCTCTTCGTAGCTTTATTTTTAATTTCTTATAATATCTTTCGTAGCTTAATTTAAACGTTAACAATTTACTATAATCGTATTAAAAGATCGCTTATACCACGTATTAAGTTTTTAATACGATTTATAATAACTTACGCTTAACGTAAAAGTTACTTAATATTTAATTTATCGTTTTAATAATAAAGATTATTTATTTATTTAAATATAACCTTTTTTTAAGTTTTAATAACGTTAACATTTTAAAAACATATTTATATAAATTAACAATTATTTCTTCCTTTAAGTTATAATAATATATACTTGTTATTATAATATATTTAAAATCTACACGATTATTATCCTTTTAATTTATTATAATATAATAATAACGTTAACACGCATAAAAATAAGTATTAATTATAATATTAAAGTTATTTTTTTAAATATAATTTAAATTAAAGTTATTAAAAAAAAAGGTCGAAGCGATATAAAAAAACAGCTTACCTTTATTATATATACTTTAAATTAAAAGATTTTTATTCTTAATAAGTAAAAAGTTATAACGTAACGAGGCTATTCACGACGATTTACGGTATAAAGCATACATTATGATAATCTTTATAATACTTTAACATACACTTATAATTATTTACGTACGAAGTTATAACGGCTTTTTACTTTTAAAAACAAAAATATAAAAGAAAAAAGTAACTTTATTAAAAGATTATAAATGGTTATATATTTATAATGTATATTAAGTTAATCTTTATTAAGTTTAATTTCACATATTTTTACTTTATTTATAAAATATAACCTCGCACTTCCTTCGTAAAAAAGTAAAAAAAATAAGCGTTAATAATCATTTTTATATATATATTTTTAATAATATTTACGTAATGTTCCTTTATTAATTACTTTGTATTTAAGTTATATCACGGGAAAACTTTTAACAATAATATCGATTTAAAAACTTTTCATTTTATAACGAATTATCGAAAAAAAATATTATTTTTATAATATCCGTTATTATAAAAATTATTTAATCTTTTATATATAAATTTATATTAAAATAATAACGATGCGTTAAAATATTAACGATTAATTAAAGTAAATATATTAATATTTATAATAATAATTATATAAAATTTAACCGCTTATTTAATATAAAATATTTCCATTAAAATATACGTAAATTACCCTTAAAAGTTATACTATAATAAATATAAAATGATTAATATATATGTAAAATTTTAATTAAATATCTTTAATATTAACTAAAGAACGTATAAATAAACATTATATGTTTTTAGCTATGGCGGTGAGATTTAGCGGTCCCGGCAGGGGGGTCGTCCCGGGACCCACTCACTTATGGTACACGTGGAGCGGACAAGCCAGGACGAATCATTCTGGGATAGCCGCCTATAGACTTCGGCGAGTCTAGTAACTTGACCCCGGCCATGAGAACTAGGTGGGCATTGCTAAAAGCATTTGAATTGTAACTTGAAATGTCCAGCAAGCCATTACTCTCAGTTGATGTCCGAAACCCAGTTCTAGTACGATGTTGGACGTGCATAAGTACCTAGCTTGAGCCTCAAAGACCCGTTATACGGAGAGATTAGCTACCTCAGCATTGGAATGGTTTGCCAACATCCATGGATGAGCGTGGATAGCTTCAGCCTGCATCCGCTCAACCCTGGAAATATGCAGTTTGGTTTGGGTCGACAAACAAACAAACAAAGGTTGCATGCTTAAACCTTGCAGACACGCTGCTTTTAGCTCCAGGGGAACTTTATCATGCTTTAGCAGACCAAGCTCGGAGCATCCAGGCCGTATGTTGGATATCCCGAGAGAGGCTCGAAACACGTGCTCAAGTCAAGCATGTAGACGCTTGTATTCCTCCCAATATAGACCTTCAACGCCGACAACACGATCTTTATCATATCCTAAATCCCTTCCACTGTCTAACTGGGGCGAGGCCTTGTGGAGCTCGGTATCCGCAACTCTAACGGGACTTTACATTGCTCCCAAGCATTTCCTACCAGGAGCTTTCTCCGCAATGTTAGCAACCTAGTCAGGGTCTCCAACGATGGCCGAGCCATCGAATGTTTGGTCATAATGTCATCTTCCAAAGAGGGCCTCGTTATCGACCGATGGCTCTTTCGTATGTGTCCGTACACATGCATAAGGACGTTATTGAACTAAGCAGTGAGTCAATTCAACAAGACCTCAATAAAGGTGCACCCATGCAAGGATTTCTTGCAAGTATACTGAAACGATTCTAGATATGAATAAAGTGAAAGGAAGTCCAGAGATAGAATTGGCGAAAAGTTCAGAACGCGTTCTCGTGACCTTCCCAAGACGTCTCTTCAAAGTCAATATGGATTTTGAGGAAGATCCTCATTCACACGAAGCCTTGCCTGTCTGAAGAGAAGAACCGTTATGCCATCATCGTATCCACAGCCTCGACTGATAGATGTCCAACTAAGAGTGGACTCCGTAACGGAGACGAGTAGTAGCCCCGTCATTATGCCGAAGCCCCTATGCCATTGCCTAAAGTAGGCTAGGTGCGTAGTTGAATGGTTAGCGAGCAGAGTTCAATATTGAAAGGGGTAGTTTGGATGAATCAAAAGATACCTAACGCTCGACACCAAAATCAAGTAGAAGCAGCGTCTCAGATCGCAAATCCTATATCATCTTACCGAATGCTTCCATCTCTTGGCTCTACTGCAAAAGTACGAGAGCCCCGTAGCTCCATATAAAAGAGTTGCATCCCTGGTCAACTCTCACGACTCCACGGCTGCGGCCCGTCAATAGTGATCGGGGAATTCGCGACTGGTACTGGGAATGCCAGTGTGAGGTCTCCGTCGAGCACGAATTCTAGACTTCAACATGATAACAATTCTCCTATGGAGGCGCACGGACCGAATCGTGGCCTAACCAAAAATATGTAAGAACGTCTTCGCTGTTGGAGTAAGGGTTGCTATACAATGGTCAATATACAAGCTCCCATACTAGTAGGTCGATACGTACCACTCATGCTATTATCGCGACGAGTTGCCTACTAAGAAAAGCCGGTTGTGAAGAGACTCCCTTACATGAACCATTTCCCCGGAAATGCAAGAATGGAATGCTCGGGGCGCAGCATTCTAGATGCGACATTAGGATCACTGTTAGAGTAGCAGCTACGAGATCTGGTAGCATAATGTGTGTTAATAGGGAAACAGAGGCAGAGAGAGGTCTAGACTTTTGCATCTCGCGGCTATTGACCGGATGGAATGATTCCATCCGAATTTTCCAGCACTTCAAACCTGAAATCCATCTTACATAGATCCTGACTAAGAGCAAGTCCCAAGGCAGGTGATCAGCTTACCGTGAGATAAACGAAGACAAGCGAGCACTTAAAATGGTTGTTGCCGTATGGGGAAGTCTGGGTAGCAGTAAAAGGAAATATCGCGAGCTCATGCCAAGAGATGCCAAGCCCTTCAGAATTTCCCAATTGGGATAATGATACCCCTGGCCAACGACCGGGATGATGCACGTATTCGGCCGGTACGTGTCAAATGGTGGTTGAAGTTAGGTCCACTTGCATGTCAGTACACTATGTCGGTATGGCATGGAGGGAAGATCACGCTCTTACCTGGAATTCGGATCTGTTATCAAACTTGCATATGGGAGCTCCGCCACCCTTCACTGCGCAGCTCGCAGGCGATCATTCACGATGCGGCAGTTCAATACGCTCTGGGGTAAGCAGCCCCCAAATCTCTTCAATATTCAATTTACCATGTACCATGAAGTGGCCGAGCCCCCGCGGGACATGGTATGTGAAAGTCTGTGCTTTCAATGATCTACCTTTAGATGCCGTTGTCAAACGGGCCGCTGGACCACTTGACGAGGGCAGCGAGGGATAACGGCGGAGCAGAAACCCCAAAATGACAGCGGGCTCGATTCAAGCACGTCGTTAAGCTCCGCCTCGGACCGGGTACAAGGGTGTCGTGATGAGTGCCTCTAGTGTATGCGGGTTTTGCCGTGGGGTTGGTTTGGTTGGAACTTTCCAGGTTCCTAAGCTGGGGAAGACGGAAAATTACATCGTGTCAGGGGCTCGCGATGCTTCCCCGGTTTCACTGGAGCTTACTGTTTGCAGTCTCGGTTGCAACCCGTTGATAATTATTGACCAAGGGGTAGGGTACCGGATGCGTTCACATATAGATTTGTCATACGACGATGATAATAGTATCCAGACAATCTGGAAACCGCACGAAATGCTCCGTATATTGGGTTGTATTTGAACTTTTTCTCTTCTTATAATATGCAAACTTTTGTTGGATATTTACAATTTAAGCATGCTGTCCTGTAAGGGAATCCAAGTACATACCTACCTACCTCTTGGAGATGAACATCACACTTACGAATGTCTTCAGTAATATCAATATTAATATTACCATCGTCTAACTTATATACAAGAATTGGATTTCACCTAAACGCCCTGGGACTAATTACACACTATTCACCACACAATGCCTCCAGCCCCAAATTCGGACTTCCAGTTTATTACCTCAATTAACACCGTAGCGCGAGATGAGGAAACACGCCGCAAGGTGCGCTCGCACGCCAGGCGGCAGAAGCTACCCAACAACGTCAACCAGCCACCTCAGCCGAAGAAATCAGGGTCGCAAAAAGACCACACCTCGAAATTCAGACTCAAGCCGGCCTCGTCCAACAACGGCAAGCAGGATGTTGCGTCGAAGCACGATAAGAAGCTCAAGAAAACCAACTGGCTTGCTGTAGGCGTCGCGAAGGAGCTTCCAAACTTCACGCTGCTGCACATAGAAAAGACTCCGCTCACGGAGAGCTTGCTGAAGTACTGCATGGCCGTGTGCTTATCGCCGCGGGAAGACGCCGTGGAGAAGTGGTTCGCACGGACGGGGGTGCCGACGTACTTGAACACATGTAGGCGCTTACATGAGCCATTTGATTCGAGCGC
The DNA here is from genome assembly GCA_022497025.1 of Hypoxylon sp. FL0890. Taxonomy (NCBI): domain Eukaryota; kingdom Fungi; phylum Ascomycota; class Sordariomycetes; order Xylariales; family Hypoxylaceae; genus Hypoxylon; species Hypoxylon sp. FL0890. Next base: position 7,517 of record MU386611.1, read on the forward strand.
ATAACAGAGTGGCTGACTGGGGAGCAGATTACTCCGGTTTCCTTGCAAACGCCTTTGCGATGAACCCCGAGGGAACTTGGATCCAAGCTGTAAGCCCTCCTGTTCCTTGGTGGCGTATTGTGGGGTTGACATATACGATAGCTTCAACTTGATAAAGCCGCCTCGCATGCTTTCATTGCCATGCTAGCAGCTATTCATAATTCCCTTGCGATGTGGGCCGATACTAGCACTGTCGACTTTCACCGTTTTCAAGCGGTTAAGTCTATCAATGAGAGGCTGAATTTGGAGGGCAAGGACGATAGTAAACCAATATCGGATGGTCTTGTGGCCGCCGTTGCTCTCCTTGTCAATATCGAAGTAAGTTACTAATAGCAGAGAAATTCAAGAAGATAATTGCCGGCGGGACTAATCTTAGGTACCTAGGCTTTCATCGGCTCGCTAGCGGCTGCGGCTGCGCATATGAGTGGCTTGAAGAGGATGGTCGATCTTAGAGGCGGCATCGTTGAAGGTTTCCAGCACAGCACTATTCTTCAACGGTCAATATCATGGTTAGCAGAGCATACCATCACGATGTAGTCCATCCACCATAAAACATACTCTAACCAATATCATAGGGCTGACTACTCCTACGCTACTGCCGCACACAAGCCGCTAGTTTTCCCCTTCATACCCCAACTTGCATCTTCACTAGCTCTCCACGATCGGTTCACGAGCCGCTCAATGTTGGAAAACATGGAAGCACTAGGGTTGAAGGATCTAACAATCCAAAATCGTGAAGCAGTCGAGCTCTTCGAATTACTGTATTCGATCACCGAATGCATCAACAATTTCGACTACTCAAGTCTCGATAGCACATATGGGCAGAGAATCCAAGTCAGTGACTCAATCTACATGATCGAATGGCGCCTCTGCCATCTAGAAGAGATATCTCGGCCGCGCCAGTCATGGAAAAGAGCAGGCTCCGTTCCAATACTGCCATCGATCGAAGACGGGGGAAGGCAACCACGATATCCTTCACCAACAGATTTATCCGACGTCCTCATCTACGCCGCGCATCTATTCCTACACCTCGCTATCCGAGGCCAGCCTCCCTCAGCTCCGAGACATCGCGCTCTAGCAGAAGCGCTCATGTCAGCTCTCTGCGACCCTATTCTAACATTAGACCTTCTATCACATCCGAAGGTCTTCGAAGTCCCCGGTTCGCAGCTTAACCGAAGCAACCCCGGACAAGTCGCGGAGCAAAGCGCATCAGGGAGCTTGTCTACTTCATATGCCGCGCCGGCCTCAGAAATATCTCATGGCAACATGCCAAGGGCGTCCAAAGACGAGCTTCACGCTAACATTCTCCTTTGGGCGCTCTTCATCGGATCATGTGTCCGCGTGCCAGTTTCGCTGGATTCCTCGGTTCTGCTCGGCGACCACCACGAATTCTTCGTCAATGCTTTGAGGAACTATTGCCGAATGAGGAATATAGTGGATAAGGACACGCTTGCAGTAAAGTTGAAGGATATAATGTGGCTGTACAGTTGGTGCGAATACCAACTAGATCTCGCGTGGAGCGAGATTTCCAACGACCTTAGGCCGTGGGGAACGGCCGGGGAGCAAGTAAATGCGACGCTGGCCGTGAGTCGTGATGGATAGGACTAATGTCACTAGGGTCCTCTGGTAGGACGAAACAACAATGTCTAATCCATAGTCATGTAATAATACCTAGTGAGGTCAGAAGGAAACAGTGCTCGCAGGATAATACCACCTTCCGTGCCAGAGTTACGTGTTTTCCAGTGACTGAACATACCTTTTATTCACACAACTCAACAACGCAACCAGTTCTTTAATGCGAATCTGTTTATACCCGGATTTAAGATAGCTGTTCGCCACGACAAAGGAACTGTTGTCCTTTCCAATCCTTAGTCTCAACATGTACAAAAGACTCAACCTCAACGTCGAGCCGTCGGGCTCGCTTCTCGAATCAAGATACCCAGAAGCCCACTATGAGTCAGCCACTTTCACCTCCAAATAACCCGAACGGAGACAAAGACCGAGGTCGGCGATCCGGAGCGCCCTCTCCGGAACCCAGTCCGCAAACATCCGCGCCGGCTGACAAATCCGGGACGGATAATTGTCCGCACCAGGAAAAGCCGCGTAGTCATCTATAAGGCGCGGGGCGCAGCGGATCGTGATCAGACACTGATCAACACTACCCGGCCGCTATATGGGGCATCTGATATAGATGTACCTACTTAGCAGACAGTGGACGTAAGACACTGTACAGCAAACAAAGGGCTTCAGATCCTATAGATCACTGGGCCCAGAAAATGGAGACACTCCGCGCTTGGCATCTACATTGGTACGCGAAGTGTTATAGGAGAGAATATCAAGAGATCGGACTCGAAATTGTGAGCTGAGTATCACGACATGTTTTTCGAGAGCAAAATTTTGGTTGGTTTATCATCCCGCACCTCGTCGACTAGGGGAACGTTTCAGATATGTTCATTGTTGGGAGTCGGCGGGAAGGGCTAAGCGAGCAAGCAAGTACCTACATAGAAACAATTAATGCATTACGAACACATTTGGAGAACCCATCGCGACTCGTTCTTCTTATGGGTAGAGTCACGATTGTTTGGAATTAAGTTGTGAGCGAAGGGATATATGATCATCCAGGCAGTAAAAGTTCCCAGTAAGGGATATGGCTTGCGTTGTAAATAGGTTCCGGGAGTGACTTTGGTGAAAGTGACATATCATGTAAAGTTAATCCTCTCAAAACCAGAGAATATATTCGTTTTATGATTTTTATTTAATCCGCGACTTTTTTGTACAGTTGACTTCGGTCTGGCGAGCAAGTAAGCCGGCGACAACTGGAGTAGTTCCATCTTCGTTCAGCGGACGTCCACAGAGGGTAATCCGCCGAAGAGGTAGTCCCGTCATTCACTTTCCGACGGGAAGTACCTCCGGCTCCCTCGGAAAACCAAATAGGAAGTCAGTACTGCGCCGCTATTGCCGAAGAAGAAATCCCACCGTGTAGACTTGTTCCATCAAAGGATTTGGTTCGGCGCAACCATCTCGCCACCTCGCGGGCTGAATTTCATCCGACTCGAGGAATCTCACCGTTACACTAACACCAACACCAACTCCGTATTAGGATCAATAAATTAACTGCGCTCCAACATCGGACATGTTCATATCGCCGGCCAGTAACCTGTGATGAAAATCCTTTTATTGTTTCTCTCTCTTTGTTTCTCGTAGTCAACTGTCCTGTATAGCAAAATTCCTAAGCGTTTTATCGTTTGTTTTTAATGGGTTCCTGGCTGGACGATTCGTTGTTAAACAATGCGTACCAACATGCCGACATACCCGTCCCCGCACAGGCGACGTCGCACGCGATGTCTGAATTAGCTGAAGACTCAGACTGGGACACGACGCTGGTCGTAACGGATGAATGGCTCAAAGTGGCGTCGGAGAGACGACACAGCGGATGGGAATCAGTAGAGAGAAGATGGATCGAAAATCAACAGGCAGTCCAGCCGGTCGCTCCAAAGCCCCCCAGGTAATCGCAAACATGGTCGGCTTTTGCTGTTGTATCTGACAGTGTATTGCAAGTGAACCCACGAAGGAGGCCTGCGAAGCGATGGCACGATTTCCTTACCCGCACATGTCCATTCCAACGCCGCAGCTAGAATTCGATTTTCGATTGAGAGTCATTCTTAATTCCCAATCCGCTTCGGTGGCTGTGAGTGACGGATTCAAAAAATGGTCTACGTTCTCCGACGGCAGTTGGGCGGGTCGATTCGGGCATGGTGTCGTTGTCGTGAGTTGCCCAACTCTTCATTAACTATGGGGATGAGAGAATATTGACCCAATCAAGAATGGAGGACAAGAGAGCCAAGATCTGGTTCACGGAAAGACGGTAGCAACTCAGGTGGAAGCTACTCACAAGCTTCAAACTGAAGACGAAGTTCCGGCATAGTGAGTTTGTCGACCTGAACAAGAAAATCATAATAGACTGACCCATACGTCAGCATCGAATGTAAAACGCGAGGAAATATGACCGGGCCTCCGGAGCTGATGAAGACACTCCAAGATCCCGATGCGTCCCGAGAGGTTGATCCGAGACTGTGTCCGTTTAGGGTATTCATTACCATGAAAACCCAAGATGAGCGATATGCGAGTAAGCTGAATGCCGGCATGTGGGTCGGTAGTTGCCTCTGGAAAGGATTGGAGGTCGTATATGAGTAAGTCCGCTAGCATTACCATTATCAGACTGATCGCTAACAGACCTTGACACAGCGCTTATAGGATAAGCTGAAAACGAGTCATATTGGTACACAAAGGAGAACGGCTATCACGCCGGGAAAAGTTTTGACGATATAATTGATTACCTGCATATGTTTTGGAGTTTGGCGTTCTTCATTGTAGCGACATATTCTGGCTTAGGAGGTATCGAGTGGCCTTTGGTTGACGACTAGGTTTCAGTCCAACTGACTGGGCAGCCTAGGAGTTCAACCCTGGGCTCCGTACATAGAAGTTTGACCAAGTTCCGGAATTTAAATAAACCGGATTTCCTTGGCTCGATGCAGGGCCCTGTACCTTAGGTATGCATGATGAGGTAAACCTTTGGTCCTGCTACCAAGGTGTGTTATGTCGACAGATAAAGTTGGCTGATGCCATCAAGTTGGGACCAATTGTGGGTGTGGTCTAGACTGGGCTGTACGTATAGCCTGACAGCATGGGTAAGGTGTATATGCCGAAATGGGCCGGCAGACGATTCCATGTGCGAGGGTTTAATCAGGGTTTCGATGCTGACGTCGTGGTAGAATTGGAGACGACAAGATGGCATTTACGCGACGTCAACAGCTACCCCAGCACCCCAGTCCCCTGAACTTGGCAGCTGCTTGGCTAAGTTGGTCCCTGCATTTCCAAAATCCAGGGGTCCTGGAGAGACCCCGCTTTCGTCATAACTTCTATATGATTGGCTTATCGCTCTGAATATGCTCCTGATTGGCTATCCACCTCACATCCGTACGTCATATTAGCGATCTCTACTATACCGCGCATCACCATCGCCAACAGGTTGAAACCGGTTTGCGTCACGGTCATCGAGATGACATGCACGGCATATCGAGGTGCTCAAATAGGGCCAGAGGCCGCTGATGTATTTGAAAATTTTTGTGAACTTTTCCATTCAAGAATTTCAAATTATTTTGAGCGAATCTGATACTAGCGTTCTTCGTATTTCTCGACTTACAACGTTAAAATCTAACTTATAACAACTCAAACAATATACTATCAAGATGCCTCTTTTCTCTAACCGCAGACCCGAAGACGACCATGTTGTAGAGGAGCCCGTCCCGGAGAAGAGACACTCCCATGGTCTCTTTGGCTCCCGTCACAGAAGCCCGTCTCCTCCGGTTAGTGCTCGCACCAGCACTACTAACAGCTCGCGACGCTCAGGTATGTATCCTAGCATCTCCTCTCTTCTTAACGAGAGTAACCAATACCAACCATTGATATATAGACGGATCGTCACCCTCGCGTCACCGCAGCGTGCTACAGCGCACCTTCGGACATGGCAGTAGCACCAACCCGGACATGGACCCTTCCATTGTCCAGGCCCGCGAGCGCGTCATGCAAGCCGAAACGGCGGAGCGCGATGCCGACCGAGCCTTAGAGGCTGCACGCATCCGCGTCCGTGAAGCTAGAGCTGAAGTCAAGAGACTAGAGCTCGAAGCCGCCGAAGAGGCCCGCCGTGCCAAGATCAAGCAGTACCACGCCCGCGAGGTCTCGAAGCGCGGCAAGCAGCTTGGCCGTAAGTTTTCATCCCTAATTCTCATGTCGTGTAAAGAATATGGAACATCGTTGATACTAATATTAATGCAGGTCACGATGTTTAAGCCACTTTGTTGGAACTTCCGCAATACGGGTCTATTTGACCTGATCGATTTATGATTTCCTTTAGCGTCTGTATGATATTAGCCATGAGGATCACGTTATGAAAATGAGTGGGGGGAGGTTGGAATGATACCAATTTCTTATCTTGTACTACCATCATGTAGGCGTCAGCGCGGCGCTGTTTGTTAGGTGAATGTATATTACTGTTCAACAAAAGCATCATTTACTATGCGATATTCACTTGATTGTATTGGAAGTGCACCCTTTAGCTGTCTGCCTGAAGGTAAATGGGGAGGCAGGGAAGAAGTGATTCCCAAGTCATCCATGCGGCGTAGACCCGTCCATGGTTGGTGGTAAGGCATCAAATTTCGATATAGTAGTCCCCGGCTTATAGGAGTCGCAATAACCTACTATGTATATAATTTATCTTCGTACTGTTAGTGTTTCCCTGACTTGAGTGAATGGGAATTGTAATGGATGCCTTTCATGATTGTGATCACCTGATGCAATGAAGTTATTGCGGGGGTATTCTTGCGACATACAGCACCTTATTCCGAGTACAAAATGCTCCCTCAGATCTTCGAATTAACGTCATGTGTCTTATCCTTCCAAAGTTTGCTTTTTGTTCTGAGACAATCGAAGCCTCATGATGGAATAACCATATTGCGTAATTTAGTATTTCGAAACAAGGACGTATTGGTAGTATTGCGGGCGGTCATGACTTGCATTAGGTAGGCTATCTGCCGAGGTGTCAATACCCACTCCACGCGTACACACGCGGGATGATTTTTCACAAGATCAGCACCGTTGGATGTCGACCAAATAGATTGGTAATGAAAAAGTGCTCGGGTTTTATTTCGAACACGAGATTCTGTAGTTCGGCCGCTATTCCCTCTGGTGCTACTCTTACTATTCACGAGAAAGCAGGAGGTTTGAATCGTGGGATTACCTACTAGTTCTGCTAGTGTACACGACAATACTAAGTGGAGATTTCAAGAAGACACATTCGTATTGTCAAATGAATCATGAAAATAGTATCATGTTGGTAAGATTATCATATTCAGCTAGCAATTACTAGGTAAGTATTCGGCCTTCGTAGCAAAATGGTCAACATGTGACTACAAGGTATGACATGAAGGCTCGCAAGTGTCATCAGAGGTTTCTTCTAAATACCTAGAAAGTATATTGCCGACAATTCTCAAAGGGCTGAGATTGTGAAACATGAAACCGCTAAGCCACAGGTGTCGCAATAGGCCACGACGCTAATGATACGCTGATGTGTAGATATGCACTTATGTATGTACAAGGGTGGTAAGACGAATATCTGTACCGATTCCGCGCGGTCGGAGCTAGCGCCAAGAAAAGATAAATCCATAAAGGGGGGTGGGGGTAAGCACGGCAGCCTGAAACCTTGAAACCCGAGAAGCCAAGACATTAATCACAGGGCATGCTACCAGGAACAGTGAACCCATTCTTTTTTTTTCGCAAACGTAAAACTTTCGAAGCTCAAAGTGGCTCCGGGCCGCAGCTTTATTTCGTCCATTCTACAAACCTACGAACCACTTTGGAATCTATGAGACGGTTTAATCAACTGAATACCTTTTCTCCTCTTCTCTGACTACCGGGGCTTCCTATGATATCTCTCAGCTCCGTCAATTGCCCATCTCAATTCTCCCGCATGCCTCTCAACTCCGCTTGATCCTTTACCCTAGGCCGTTGAGTCTGCATTCCCCAACACGCACGACTCCTCACGACGGGTCAATATGGCGAGTCGCAAAATGTTGTCCTTCAAAAGAGCTATAGTTTTCGCAGTATTCTTCCTTACAGCCTTTATACTCCTTCGACGGTCACATACCAATGCCAACGATCCCGAACCTTTTCGCAAACCCCCGCCGAAGCCTGCAGACACAAACGGTCAACATGCCGAAGCGAAGCACGACCCGTCCACAACATCCTACACCACAGAGACGGACACTTCCTCCAAAGACAAGTCGTTACCTGCACAGAAAGTACTTCAGGATATGTCCAAGATGTCCTTGTATGATAAGCTAGCTTACCAGTACCCCTACGATGTCGAGACCAAGTTCCCAGCCTACATCTGGCAGACGTGGAAATGGACCCCTGCGAGCGGTGAATTCACCTTCCGACATCAAGAAGCTTCTTGGTCGACGCTGCACCCAGGTTTCGTCCATGAAGTTATTACGGATCAAGTCGCTGTGCACATGTTAAGATTGCTCTACGCATCCGTTCCCGAAGTTCTTGAAGCATATAATGCCCTTCCTCAACCAGTTTTGAAAGCCGACTTCTTCCGTTACCTCATTCTGCTTGCTCGCGGTGGAATTTATTCAGATATTGATACATTCGCCATCAAAAGTGCTCTGGATTGGATCCCGGATTCCGTTCCCAAGGAGAGTATTGGACTGGTTATCGGTATTGAGGCGGACCCAGACCGACCTGACTGGAAGGAGTGGTATAGTCGACGAATTCAATTTTGCCAGTGGACCATCCAGGCCAAGCCAGGTCATCCGGTCTTGCGCGACATTGTTACGCGCATCACCCAAGAAACTCTGAAGCGGAAGCGCGAAGGACTATTCGTTTCAAAAGAGAAGAGCGTGGTAGAGTTTACCGGGCCTGCTGTCTGGACCGATACCATTTTCGACTACTTTAACGACCCGCGGTATTTCGATAACAGGGGAAGCCAAGGCAATATCACGTACGTGAATTTCACCGGAATGGTGAAGCCGAAAAAGGTTGGCGATGTTGTCATACTTCCCATTACTAGTTTCTCGCCTGGTGTCCAACAGATGGGTGCAGGCGACTATGATGATCCTATGGCATTTGTCAAGCACGATTTTGAAGGTAGAGTTTCCACTTCGCACAACCTATCGCCTCTTACTAACTCAGGATTAGGTACATGGAAGCCAGAGAACGAAAGGCATATTGGCGGAAATTAGAGGTTGTTAGTCGCGCCTTCTATACTCTAAACCACTTTGGGGCCATGGTCTTGTTGCACTTTAGAAGATTGGTCTTCCACTAAATCAACCTTTCTCCGCTGGGTTTTGGAAGCCAACGGCTCCACCCGTTCGATACAACGGATTCGACGATCGTATGCAAAGTTGTAACACTATTTCGCTACTTACGAAGTTCACGAACCGTCTGATGGGACAACATGTGTCGGCTTTGGTGAAGTTGTAGGCTACAGGTTATTCAAGTCTACCTGACTTCTGTTGAGAAAAGTCATCGCAACATGGCTTCGGCGCAAGTCTACATTCCCTATTATCCATCTACGCCGTTTTGTACCAACAGTCCTCCTATTGTTTTATTTCCGAGGATAATGCCTGGCGCCCGGTGCGGACATTTGGTGGTACATGAGACATAGAATGTACACGGCTGTTTTTGGGCGCAAGGAAGTAAAGGGGGGACGCCTTTCACCGTGGAATGGCCAATTGTATATACCCAATCTGCATGGGTTCCGGCGTTTTGGTGGTGGATATTGATTAGTGTGCTTTTTGACCAACTCCTTGGCCCGCCGACTCCAATGATGATGATCTTTGCCTTCAAATCTTCTGCTCTGTTTACCAATCAACTACTTGTGAACTATCACCTGATTTCTTTTTGGAAGCCGATGTCGACAACCAGGAATAGCCTCCTTTTCTTGGCATTGGCTAACCCACAATTTCGGTAAAGTTAAATACACTTCCCCCGCGTTTCTCCTCATCGTCAGCCGCAGTCGACCCCACACATCCCGGCCTCATGACGCTTAGCTCGTTTCCGCAACGACTTACCTAGGTAATCCCTACAATGAGGGGACTCGTGGACTATATGTTGGACAATCTCGCTCCGGACATTCCATTGATAGGCGCTGGATAGTTTTCCAGGAGGGGGAGCACGATAGGGCGCCACTCGATCGTGTACAACATTGTCATTTCGAGCAGAGTCCGGCAGGGGTATGAGGACGTGTTTCTTGTGGATGGGTCTCACAATTCTGGGATATATCAATCTCGGCTACACTGCTTTTGAGTGAACATACTCAAATCAACATGGAGTCGCCGCTACGACCGTTGACGCTGAATGCCTTCCGCAGTTATAGGCTAGGCCGTCGGTCTCTAGAATGTGGCTTACGCCACCGATCAGCTCGAAGTCCAATTGCACATCGTTCGGTGTGGAATAGACTCTCACAGCGGAGAGGGGTCGCCACGTCTGGTCTGAGTTATGCTGAGGGCTCTCGAGACGTAAGTTCCCTTTGTTCAATCGGGTAGCCGCAGACTAGATCTAGTGCTACTCAAAATCATCTTACTTAGGGTGAGAGGGTATGAAAAGATAATATTCTGGTTCTATGGGCCACCAACTTGAATCTCAGAGCTTGTATTAGTATACAGGAGCTAACAACTCTCTACTGTTTCCTTACGAAGATATCCGAGGAGCTAAATTATACTGACATCTACTAGCCGCCATTACTCACTCACACGATACCGGAACACTTCGCCCAAATAGTTTCGCAGTATGGCGATAGGCCAGCTGCAGTGTTCCGGGCTCCAACAACGGCGGATCTCAATCCGTCGCCAGTCTCGTCTAGTAACGCCACCCCAGAGACAACGACGTTGACATACGAGGATCTTGACGCTCAGTCCAATGCCCTTGCACACTCTCTCAGGTCTCTAGGCGTAAAGAAAGGGGACCGAGTCGCTGTCAGCTTAGCCAACGTTCCCGAACATGTCGTAGCCACCTATGCAATCTTCAAGCTAGGAGCCGTCCTAGTCCCGCTAAACCCATCTTTCAACGCGCACCAACTCAGCGCCGGGCTATCCCGTCTGGGCGTCGAAGTTCTAATTATAGGCGCAGTCACAGACTTAGCCTACAAGCCGTGCCGCGGTCGTAGTAATTTCGAACTACTAACGGCGCTCGTCCCCAATCTAACGGAGAGCAAGATTGAGTCGGAAACGGTTCCTACGCTTAAAAACGTGGTGCTCGTAGACAACACGCCCTCGCATCCCCAAGCCGACTTTCCACCCTTACAACATTTACGCGCACTAACGCCCTATTCCACCTTACTCTTATCTTTGTCCTCATCCTCTACCTCCCGCTCAGTTACCCCGGACGCTCCGCTCTCGGCCGATGAAATAATCAATATCCAGTTCACATCCGGCACGACGTCCCTGCCAAAAGCGGCTATGCTGAGTCACACCAGCGTCCTCAACAACGGGCGTCTGATCGCGGCACGCATGGGTCTCGATCCGACAGACCGCATTGTGTGCCCTCCGCCTCTATTCCACTGCTTCGGCTGCGTGCTCGGACTCCAGGCCACTGCAACCACAGGCGCCGCCATTCTCTTCCCGTCACCCGCCTTCGATCCCGCCGCCACTTTGCGCATGGCAGCCGAGCACCGGGCCACTGGTCTCTACGGGGTCCCCACCATGTTCGCAGCGGAGTTGGAGTTGCTTGCGGACCCGGCCTTTAGGGCCAAGTTACCAAGCGACGGGTTTAAAAACCTGCGGAAGGGCATCGCGGCGGGCAGCTCCGTGCCGGAGCCCCTAATGCGGCAGCTGAATAACAAGCTCGGGCTGCAGGAACTAGTCATCTGCTACGGCATGACAGAGACGAGCCCTGTAAGCATAATGACAAGCCCCTCTGATCCACCCGAGAAGCGCGCAGCCACCGTAGGCCGCGTCATGCCGCACACAGCCGCCAAAATCGTATCCCGCCACGACCGGGGGCAGATCCTCCCCCTAGGCGAGTGCGGCGAGCTAGCGGTCTCGGGGTACCTGCTCATGAAGGGGTACTTCAACGACCAGGCGCGCACGGACGAGGACTTGATAAGGGATAAAGTGGACGAGGGCGTGGAAGGGTGGCAAGGGGAACGGTGGATGTATAGCGGTGATGAGGCGCGTATGGATGAGCAGGGGTTTGTGGAGATTACGGGCAGGATCAAGGATTTGATTATTAGGGGTGGAGAGAATATACACCCCCTTGAGATCGAGGTTGTTATTATGCGACACCCGCTTGTGCGGGAGGCGAGTGTTGTGGGGGTCCCGGATGAGAGGTATGGGGAGACTGTTGCGGCGTTTGTTGCGGCGCATGGGGGGGTTAAGACGGTTGATGAGGGAGAGGTGGTGGGAGGTGGAAGTGCAGGTGGGAGTGGAAGTGGAAGTGAGCATAGGGTGTTGTCAAAGGATGAGGTGAGGGAGTGGGTTAAGACGCATCTGTCGGGCCATCTGGTGCCTAAGTATGTCTTTTGGATCGATGAGTTCCCGAAGACGGCTAGTGGCAAGATACAGAAGTTTAAGTTGAGGGAGTTGGCTAGGGAGTTGATTAAGTCGGGGTCACGATAGATGGTTAGAGGTATAAAGAATTCGAACCCCGTCTGAGTCTCAATGTGATGGCGAAAGCTTTTTACCCTCTTTCTCTGAAGCTCCAATTGCATGCCAAAACCTCTTAGCACGTTTATCTTCGAAGTGTAAGTTATACCCATGTTCGATAAACAACCTTGAAACTCATCCTGGTGTCACAGCATTTGAGGCACGATGAGGACCAGAGTGAAAATATCATTAGAATTCAAGGAGGTAGGTAGTATCCAGTATCCCGTGTTGACAGCCTTGTAAGCCGGAGGTAATACACCAAACTTCCAAACGCCTTTGAGCGAGGGTATCAATGTGCAGTCTCATCAGAGGCTGCAATGAAAGAAAAATAACTCCCCAAATGCGAAATCAAGGCTTTAAGCCTTCCTATACCGTAAACACCCCCAAGGCAGCCTCATGCAAGTCGTTTAATCCATAATAAGTCGTACACGGACACCAATTCGAATGCGCCCAATTTTCCACCTCTTTCAGGAGTAATTCCGCTCCCCCAATTCCAGCTTCCTTCTATTAATCCTATTGATTCAAAGGTTCGCACGCCAGGTTCGCTCGCCATTGTATGCTTAGGAGTAAGGATCCAGACCAGACCTTCAGCTCAATTCGCTCGCACCAAATTATCGAGATTTCGGATGTTGGGTGATGTCATGCCGTCCGCCAAGACTGTTGCCGTTCCGATTCGATGGCGGAGTAGTACCCCTGTAATGACGGCATCCGTACCGGAGCTCTGCCGGCTTTATCCATTATGTGTGAGCGATAGGAGCGTGTGCCTCGAATCTGATTATATCCAACTTCCCCTAGTCTGCTCCTTTTCAACGAGTGTCGCAACCCTACTTCCCTGATGCCCTCCAACTGGATATACAATTCATGCAAGAATTGCCTATCGGGCAGGTTATGGTGCTTGGGAGTTTGCGGCGGCGCCCATTGTCTCGGCGAGCGACGTTATGCCCGAGCCCGGTATCGATAGCGCCGTGCCAGTCTTGGGGATTAAGTTCGATACCGCATTGGTGGCGACGCCTTCTTTGTTGACGTAGACGGACGCGTATCTGAGAAGCAGAAGGACGTTTCGCTGAGTGTAAACAACGGCGGCAAAGGAGATGACGGTAAACAGGAAGCAGAATATTGTCCAGAAGACAGCCTTCTCAACAGGGGTGAAGACGTAGACGCCATAGGTAACTTCGATTCGGTACTTCTTGAGCCAAGCCCAGCGAGCCAGGGCTTCGATTGTGGTGGGTTTGGACATGTTTGTGCTAATCGGCGACGACATGGTGACGGTAACAATGACGATGATGATGCCCAGAGTTTTCCAAGACCTGACTACAGCTCTAGGTAACCCCCCAGAAAGAGAAAAACAAAGGGAAAGCAAAGGCACGAGGTTATAATAGGCAGATATTAATAAAACAAGACAGTTCGGCACTCAGCTTTGCATTCCTTGGGCCTTGGCGCACATATATGTCATGTAAGTTGCGTTTTCCCGAACCAGCCACAGGGAAAGAAGACATGGCATGCAATGTACCTACCTAGCCTTATGTATGTATTTGAGGAAGGCGCCATGTAGAAAAAGTATAAAAAGGTAGCGACCGGAAGGCTCGGAATGTCTAATTCTCGATGCGGGAGCAGCTGGTGGGCGTGACCCCCTGCCCTATCCGTGGGATTTTCGTGAGAATCCCATATGAGTTTTAGGATGACACCCGCATGCTGTAATTTGAAATGCCCATTATTTTGCTTACATTTTTTTTTCTTGCACGTGTAATGAAAACGGAATGATAATGCAGAATAGAGCCCAAGGTGGAAGAGGATGGAAAGAGCCTCAATCCGATAGTGCCGAAAGAACGGACGAGCTAGTGTACCAGCCGGAACTTCTGATAGGCCATTGTTTACATCTCTTTGCTTTCCAATTTTATTTCCAGCTGGACTAGTGAGGTTGGGTCTCCCTTTCTCCAGCCATTGTCTTATTAGGCTTTATTATCTTCATGATTACTCAGCGGATTCAATCTACAACTGGATTGGTCCACTCCTATCACGGAGATCCGGGGATAGACAACATATCACCGCATGGAAGTTGATATGATGTACATAAGGTTTCAGCAGCAGCGACTCTATTCTGTGCTGGACAACCTTATTCATAACTGACTCTGACATTTGAAGACGATGATTCAGCAAGTGTGGGTTCTTATATCAATCCATTGGAGCGAACCATTGGAGCCATGCCCATTGCGGAAGGGACTATTATATCCATCTTCCTGTATTAGGTTAGTTTGGCTTGGTTAAGAGTTAGGCACTCACAACCCAGCCGGAAACGTTAATGAACGACAGGGCTGACAATACAAGCTTTAGAGCTCATGCATGCTGACCATGATTTTAACTTAGTCCACTCAGAAAGTCCCGGAAGGAATCATAACCATGTCAGCTTTACATGTCAAATAACTACCCCTGCTCGGAGAGCCGCCTGTTACACTACAGTGGATATTGTACCACAATATGACCGTCTTTTACTTTACAACTGCAAAGAGTGAGAAATTTTCTCAAGGAGTAACAAGAATCTCACGTCATTCAATTATTACTTGCAACGCAGCGTGACCTAAGGTAGTCGTTACACAACATTACATTCGCATTGCCTGTGCCTGCCGCCTGCATACCTGCACTACCATCTAGGATTAGAGCCGCTTAGATCGGCAAATGATTACCAGCCCTTCGGAGAGCTCGGATGTGTCACGTCGGCCATCTCCACAACCTTAGACCAACAACGAACGATTTTGGGAAGAAAAACAATGGTTGCCCGGCGTGAAATGGGGAAAAGAATCTTCTAGTCAATATTTTTCGATTTATTATCATCGCGATCTGATCATGCGATCAGAATTATCGGCCCAGATGAATTACCCAAGAGAACAGACACCCGACATCGCCGGACAGGGTTACATCTTATTATCTAACTCCCAGAAAGTTTTCAATATTGGACAATGCTATTGTTCACATCTGCATCCCGGTAAGACCGACTTTGCAACATACGCCGAGATCTCGTACAACAGCACGGGTCGCGGCCTAACTCCGAGAATAACCAATGAAGTTAGGGAGAAACTGCATCTCCTCGATATCAGGTAGCACAAAATCGGCTTAGTATACCCCATTTTCATGACTAAGTGAAGCGCCTTACCGCACCTCTAACCGCCCAGGACTCAGGCATGATATACACATGGGTGCCTCATTATTTAGGTCCAGCATAAAACATGCGACAACAAGGTATAATGAGAATCTCGATGTTCGCGTCGTTGGGTCGCGCTCGTCGTGGGCCCCCATGCTGTATTCAGTTAGATCTTGAAACCCAAAAGCCGGGGTTAACAGCAATACTGCCGGACGCTCCATACCCTTCATCCGGATCTAACGGATGGAGACTGAAAGGATCCTGAGTCACAGGATTCTTGTTTTCAACAGGGGAACATGGACGTACGAGTAGTACTGACCACTTTGAATCGCCTGGCATACAAGCCTTTATGAGTAATATCAAGTAATTTTGTCCTGCTATGGGTACTCATTCTGGAAATCAAAATTGACCTAAGGTTTTTCTCTCACCTGAAGCTGATTATCGGATACTAAACAGGGGAACGTTGGTATCACTAAGAGTATACTCTAGCAACTTATAGCTAACTACATCCTAGCGTCTACGTCGAACTCACCCGGGATATCAACAAGCATCTACCACGCTCCAAGTGACATTCACCTGAGGCGCATAGGAAGCGGAGACGCACATATGCAAGTGTAAACTCTAGCATTAGATAGTCATGTGTGACCACATCACCACATGAACTAGGGGCCAGGGGAAGACTGGAACTTGTGAAGTTTGAAGGGCCCATGTGTGTAATTGATATTCCTTCGAGTCACTGGGAGCTAAGCAACGGATATGTGTGTTCTGTTAAGAGTTACTCCCTCCTCTGCTCATTCTGCATGGTGACAAGTTCACGCCCCTTTCAAAACGATCCGAATGGTCTGAGTTCTCGTGCTGTCTCATAGTATATTATTTTCTCCGTCTTCAAAAACGAGTTCAAATGACTTCATCACATAATAATAATATAAAGTAGCGACTCGTCTATGCAATTTTTCAAACCTGTTCTTTGGTTTTATCATAAGCCTTCCACGAATATGGAGCGTCGAGAAGTTTTAAAGTGATGTACATATTAGAAAGGGGTTATTGATTACCAAAGTTAGCGTTTCCCATCGACTAGCCCCTAAACATGGCGTGGGTATGAACACGATGGTAAGGGTGTGACTCTTTGATCTTTATATCTAGTAGCGAATGTGCCATGGAAACTCGCTTCTCAGCCGTTATCTCACTCTCATAGCCGTTCGGCTGGCCGCACGTCACTAGGCTGACTCCTCATCGGACAGCTCACGTTCCCAGTGTTATGCTAAAGCCATGAGAGAGATTTCACAACGCAGTTGAATCTTATTTGATATTCATATACCTGGATAGGTATTTACCTAACCCCATTTTCTACCTGTGTCCCCCTGATAAAACTACGCGGATTGGCTAACCCATACCTGGTATATGCGCAAACGTCTATCGATTTATCGGCGTTGATAATGTGATTCGCTTTCTCCCAACCTAATGGATTCCTAGCGACTTAGATTATGTTGATAAGCAAACACACTACTTACGGTTCCGGGGACGCTCTGTCCTAGCTTTATTGGCTTCGGTAAACATCCCCAAGAGCAACCTCGCTTTAAAAAGGGTATGTACTCGGTTTCTCCGCTCGACTTGAATAACCATGTCTTATTTCCAAGGTCGAATTGCGCGACTGAACACCATTCGATCCATTGGGCCATGGGTACTAGGATTCGCCGTCTACATACCGAGCAGATCAGGTCACCACAGTCCGCGTTCTGCTCGCTTCGCTCAGCGATTCGATCCACTAACTCGACAAGGTGCGGAGGGGCGTTTGGTGGAAGATAAGACTCCAGCTCACGAAGCCGTCCAGCCCTCGCGCAAGACAGCAGAGCCAGCTGAGATAGCGATAACACCCGGCCTTCCTTGCTGGTGGAAGTGGACTGGTAGCGCTTAGAGCGCCCGAGCGCGGGGGGTGGCGCAGGTGGGCATGACAGGTCCTCAGTTTCGATTCTTGTAGTTGAGTTGGGTGGCGAGTCGACTGGTTTTGATTGGGGGAGCTGGAAGTTGGAGATGATAAATCCTCGGCCGTCGTGGTACTGGACTCGGGACCTCGCGTATGTACGGACATCCCATATCGCACTCTCCACCTCAGACTTGGAATCCAACCACTCAGGTTCGACGATAAACCCATCCTCCTTATTAAGCCACAACCGTTCTATCTTGCCGTTATCATGTTCCACCTTGATTGGAAGAATTACAGCATCGCCCAAAGCTATCTCCGCATCAGAGTCTATTTTCGCTGCAAAGTCATCTGGCCGGTACAAGGGACTGGGGTGTACGGTCAGAGTCCGAAGTTTGCTAGGATATCTCATCAAGTCCGAGAGTTCCCATGGTAAATACCGGACACGCGCGAGAGATATATTCAAAGTCTCTAAGTTACGCAGCTTTCCGATACTAGGAGGTAACTCGGTGATCTTAGTGTTTCGAAGGCTAAGAACGGTCAAGTGTTCGAGGTTGAAGAGTGCTCCAGGAGCACGGATGAGTGGGTTGTTGGACAAGTAAACTTCGATACGCCGCTCCTTTGGCTCGAACGGAAATGATTCATCTATGAGGGGAGTGGCGTCGAGTATGGAAAGCTGTGACACAGTGGCATTTGTAAGACTCTCGATACCAGAATAGCTATAGCAAATTAGTTTCCATGTGAATTGCTAAGCTTGCCATGAATGTCGTAACTGCTAAAGAAAGGTGTAGGATGTACTCACGACAGGTCAATGACTTGGGTTCCAGTGTCAATAGCGTGCTGGATCACTTCCCGAGCGGTTGCTTCGCTAGGTGAGATAGCCATGACGGGCCGGGCATGCTTGAGTTGTAGCTTGGACTCGGCGGGGGTATTGATTTCTGGGGTTGTATCGTCTTCCGTGTCCACAGAATTATCGCTTCCCATCCATACTCCACTATCGAGCTGGCGTTTGAAGGTCCTTCTCGTCTTAGGTGGAGGTCGTGAAATTTCGGAAAATGTCGAATCGGACGAGGTGGGATGCTGCTGGAACCAGGAGCCAATGTAGCGTTTCTTTCGATGTCTCCCTTGTGTATAATTCTCTACGCCTGGGTCATCATCGCTGGAGAAGACGGCCGGATCACTCGAGTTGGAGAAAACTGGCAGTGAAGGTTGTCCATCGCGGGCGCGTTTTCGCGTGTTAGCGAAGGTCTGGGTCTCGAAATCCCACGAGACTGCAGGCAGCTTGGGAAGAGTCGGCTCTTCAGCCATAGCTGTAGCACGATAGCCTTTATCTGCCGTAGAATATGGCTGTGTTTTGAACGAATTAGTTTAAAAGAGAATTGCGCTTGGACGCAAGAAGGTTTAACAGTTCAGTTGCGGGATGAATTGGGGAAACTGTAAGTTGGGGTAAACACCTGGGCTATTAGCGTGACGCCTTTTTGCAAGCAGGCGCGTCGCGTCACAGCAAGACGTCAGGGACCCACCCCTGCCGAGCAAACGCGGGCTCCGGGATCGCATGCAGTGGTCCCACGGTTCTGGGTCTCAATCCGATTCGCTACCCCGTCAGCCCGTCCCCTAATTCTGTGAAATCGAAACTGCATTCATTCTGAACTGTTCTACTGTAGGTCCAGTAGTGAATAAATGGTGGAGTTCCCAGGATGCATAAGACCCTGCAGTATTTTACCCAGTTCATGCGTTCCATAAAAATGTTCGGTATCGAATCGGATTAACTACCTACCATTCAATGTCGACTTAGTATAATACCACGGCTGGTGTTGCGAATCGACGTCGTTGCAAGCTACAAATGGATAACATGCCTGCAAACTTCGGAGACGAACAACTCCTGCGAAGAAGGGCGCTGAGAGACGTAGTCGGAGATACGTATATGCTCAATCCCAGTCGTCATCGTCCTCGTCGTCAACAGTTGCGTGCCTCAAATTCCCACTCTTGATTCCTTTACCCATCAGTTGTTCCTCTTTGGCCTCCTCAGCCTCTCGCTTCCTCTTAACAACTCTCATGTCTTTCGCATCGACTGCGCCCACCTCTACTAACAGGTTGTCAATGTCCAACATGCTCATTCGTACACCGCCTACGGTGACGAGAGTGACTATTTGCTTCACGATATCGCCGTTCTTATACACAAGGATGGTAGGACAGTTGCGATCTGGATAATTCTCGATAGCCTTATCTGCTCTGATTTCGCAAAACTTGATGTCACCGTACTCTTTCGCTGCTTGTCTCCAAAGTTCTGATAGGACCCTTGACTCAACGTTGGTGCCTAGCGAGGAGGTAAGGTTGACAAACACGGACCCGTTATGAGAAGCGTCTGTGACCTCGCGTGAATACTCTGGCTTCGATATAGGGTAGACAGAGCCATGTATTGACTTCTTAGTCAATTCATTCAACTCCTGTATTCGTTTCTGACGATACTGCTCTAGGAATGCCTCGTCTTCTTCGTCCTCTAATGCGTCAAGCTCATCCAGTTCTTTACCCTCTAATCGGTTCTCATGAGCTATCCGGCGGCCCTCAAGGATGGCTTCTTCAATCATAGGCGTGGGAGACGGAGGCTTTTCGGGTATGACCCCATGTTTGCGGAGTATATCATTCCTATTGATATTATTAGGGCGATGTCTCGGAACACAAAGTGGCTTGATACAACTATAGACCGTACCATTCGGTATCTGCATTGGGGTCATCAATGGGGACAGCTATCCGCTGATCCGTCGGTGCAGCCATCTTGATCGGCTGTCTTATTCGTAATGATAAAATAAGAAAAAAAAAGTTTCGGAACTGTGAGTTGTAGATAGAATAGCCAATGTGCAAGTATTAATATTCGTGGTTGTCTTACGAATAAATCTGACCTTTCGATGTTGCCTGACGTCTTGTTGCGAATGCAATCGAGAATTGCTGTTACCCCTCAGCCCCTCAGCCCCTCCACAGTATCGATAAGAGGACGACGTACCCCGATTTAGCTCTCAGGTGGCAGGTAGGCGACACCAGCTGTTCATACTTTAGCAGGTCTGGGCTCTCGGATCCAGAATCTTCAGGCTCCAACCAGTGAAAGTGTGGGCCTTCAAAAGCCCTAGCCCTCTCTAGCGCTAAACCTGATTGGGTCATGCCAGAAGGGTCCTAGTGAATTTCGCCTCTTGCCCACCACAGCTAATCCGCCCAAGCAAAATCTGCTTCGCCCGAAATTTACCAAGCGAACTTTTAACCTCGAAAGTCCACACACGACCTCTTCCCCTCAATCATCAACCACGGTCGCTCGCAAGCCCAAACAAAATCTGCCATCTCCGGTATCTTCAGATTTCGTCAGTCAATATTACGCTTGCCAATCCATCAATCAAAACACTTTAGTGACAATCAGACAAGATGGTAAGTCTAAGTAACTCTGTTTTGATCATGTTCTCGATCATATCATCGACCGACCTCAAACCGCCTTCACTTCATCGATAATCGACATCCTCATCAGCCTGAACGATGACGACCTGAACAAGAAAATTTTCCACCGTGTTATAACTACAACGACTACTATGGCTCTTCACCAGAAAATGATACGCTCGGTCGACGATGATTGATTTGGTTTCCATTCTCAGACAGGAATGTTATGCTGACAAAATTTTCTTCAGGTTCTCGCCGTTGATCTCCTCAACCCCAGCCCGGCTGCCGAAGCCAAGAAGCACAAGCTGAAGGTACGATACCCCAAAGACACTTCGCATTTTGACATTAGGCAGCAATTATACTAACAATTTCAACTAGACCTTGGTCCCCGGTCCCCGATCGTTCTTCATGGATGTCAAGTGCCCCGGCTGCTTCACCATCACCACCGTTTTCTCTCACGCCCAGACCGTCGTCATCTGCCAGGGTTGCACCACCGTTCTCTGCCAACCTACTGGTGGCAAGGCTAGATTAACCGAGGGTTGCTCTTTCCGAAGAAAGTAGAGGATTTCGTCTCTCTTTTCTTCGTTCTTGGGCATTGGTCATGACTTCATGGTGTGGTTCGGATATCTGCAAGGCACTCTCGACGGAATGGGCGCATGAAACTTGGCATTTTGTCTCCCGGACATAACTCGACTTCTCTACGAACCTCTACGTCATTGCAGATAGACGACGGATACCGAAAAGAACCTTCAATACAAAAGGGGCGTTTGGGGTCCTGATATCTTGCATCATCCGTTTTCCCGCGAATGATTTTTTCTCGTTTTCTCGCTTCGTGTATCACGCGGTCACGCTCCAGACATAGGCAGGATGGTAGTTTACTGCATGGGTGGATAGCTGGAAATGGCTTTCCACATGAGCATCGATCTGAGGTCTATCTCGCAAGGGGTAGGTTTTTAGATGTGAGGACGTGGAACGTTGATTGAGGATCGCTACATACCCAATGGCAGTGGTTGTTTATTCTCACTGCATTAGGCGAATTCACAGAGTTCCACGAATGTTTCTAATATCAACTTGCCCATTGTGACCGACTACTGCTTATCCAAACCTTTAATTCCCTTAATCTGAAGCAATACTGCAATATCGTAGTCTTGATACTGGCTGTGTCCTCTTTGCTGTTGTCGAAATATAACGATTCCCAATGCTAGGAGAATAACGCTTCAATATAAGCCTAAGCTAGATTCATACTGGACATAGCTAAGTAGGCAGGTACTCATACATGCAATACATCTTTGCTTGAACTGATTATACGCTACTGACTTCCTTGTTGACTTGCATAAAAGGAACATATTATAATGAATGGGCTGACTTGAGTCTATCAAACTACAATATGCTCAGTAATAGAGCAGTTGCGTCTCATATAAACTAAGCTTCTAGTTCAATATAGTAATACCATGATGAAGTTTACATGCGAATTACCTCTGTCTCCAGGTTTTCATTTTGTCGCTCAACCCTGCTATTTTGTGCCTGAGACTGCATACCTTCAGAGGCCCATCGCAACGTGCATGATATCTCCAGTCAGTGGAGGTGAGGCGGTCAAATCTTAAGATCAGGGTCTCCACTGAAAGGGTACTTAGGTACATTAGGGATC
This sequence comes from Hypoxylon sp. FL0890, assembly GCA_022497025.1. Taxonomy (NCBI): domain Eukaryota; kingdom Fungi; phylum Ascomycota; class Sordariomycetes; order Xylariales; family Hypoxylaceae; genus Hypoxylon; species Hypoxylon sp. FL0890. The sequence continues at coordinate 29,884 of MU386611.1, forward strand.
ATTCAGTGGGCCTCATCGCCAAGCCCCAATTAACGCGTAAAAACGCGCCTTGGGTAGGTGCCAATGACGCGCATCACGTAACCCCCACTTCCCACTTTCCAAGCTTATCGTCTGATCAGCCGCCCCCAAATCATCCAGCCTCCTGACTGACGGCCATCTTGAACTTCCCCTTCTTTTATTATTCGGACACATGAGACGAAAACGCCAGCATCGAGCGAAACTTAACACACGGACCATGAATTAACCCAAACTCACAATTGTTTGCCGGTTCTCTTATTTTGGATAATTGATTGTTCGGCGCTGCAGGTTCCCGCTGCAGTTGCTACAGCATCGGAGTATCGGAGTCCTGGCGCAGAAGTCCCCATTGTATCATCACAGCACATCGCGATAATAAGAACCACCAAAGCCCAGCTCTGGCTCTGGAGCTCACGTCTCCTCCTTGAATCTGAGGCAACCCCTACTTGGCCAAGTGGGCCGCATTGTATCGCATCCGACACGTAATTCGTAGACTTACCTGCAAGCCATGTCGGCACCACGGACCAAGCGCCAATTCGCAGGCGCAGCTAGTGATCCCGCTCAACGACAAATTACCTCGTTCTTCAGCAGTGCATCGCCATCTTCGTCGTTGTCAAACTCGCAGCACCTTAACGCCCCCTCACCTATCGCTAGTCCCCCGCTGCCCGCGTCCGTTCAAGCGAACCTGCTGTCGGTGGGCATGCGAGTGCGCAAATCAGTTCCAGAGGGATACAAGACCGGCAGTTACAGCGCCTTTGCGCTCTGGGACGAAAGCAACAACAGCAACTCCAACCCTGCGACAAACACCACCATGGGCGAAGGTCGATCGCGCGCGAACGCTATCTCGACCCCGCGGGAGCTGCTCCCCTTCTGCGGGATCCACAAGGTGGGCGGCTTGGACACGCAACCTGAGAAGGCCCCTCTAGAACCATCGTTATACACATCCACATCCGCATACACAACCTCCACAGCCTACCAACCCCTCCTCAGCGTCAATGGCCTGCCTCTCGACGACGATAATATGGACGACGTCCCCGGTTTAACGAGCAGCCAAGAGTCGGTCGAGAGCACCGACTCCAACCTCTCCGTTCCCCCCACCAAGACCCGCAAGCGCTCCTACACCGAAGACGAAGAAGAGACAGCACAGGTCCCGGGCCAGCTCAACCTTAACGTCAACTTCAACGTCTGGCGCGACAACTTCGACGGCGAAGTCAGCCCGCGGAGCCAGGCGCCCGCCGGCTGGGCACCGAGCAATGGTAGAATCATGGCTGTGCCGCGGAAGGCGAGGCGTCTGGGCAGCAAGTTAGGTGCGCAAGCTCTGGACCAGGAGAACGTCATGGTCGTCGAGGGTCCCGATGGTGCGGACTTCGAGGAGGCGGATTTCTTGGTCAGAACGGCTGACTTGGGATACGGGGACGGAAGTAGGGGCTGGGAGGTCGAGATGAGTGATGTTTAAACGAGGATGATGCGAATGCCTTGTATAGGTGTATTGAATACTACTGGATACCCGAAGAGGAATGAGGAGGAAAGGCGGGGCATGACATGGAGGCATGGGAACACAGCTGTGCTGTTGTATTATCTGGATTGACACGGCGGGCAAGGGGTTTCGGCGAAGACTGCATGATGAGGTCGTTTAGCTGGCGCTGGGGAGTTTTGATTGTATTGCGCTCGGATTGCATTATATTTGTATGCCAACCACATTCAGGATCACGTCTGGACAGGAGCAGGCTCGGGGCAATTTGTTACTCGGCAAGCAAGCAAGATGGGTTAGTTGATCCGTCTGTAACGTAGGAAGATTGCTTGTAACATAACACGAAGAATTGTTTCACATTGAACTTGTCCTCGTAAATCTCATGCACGTTTTACATTAGTGACGCCCATTTAAGAAGGTTCCTCAACATTATTATATTGGATTATTTCCGGGTATGCTTTAGAGTGTAGAACACTAATAGTCATCTCATCACATAGGTACCTAGCTAAGGTACGCACAATTCTGTCTATACCTACTCGACATCCAACTGCAGTCCTCCAAACGGATCTCGGAACTCGAGCAGGTCTCTCTGGCCGTAGAACTCACCGGCTACAGTAAGGATCATGTTCAAGGTGGCGCGCTCATTGATCTTGGCTCTGTGGAGCTCTTCTCTCTTCTTCGCTTCTTCCTCCGCGTCGAGGGCAGCAAATGCCTCGTCTATTAGATCTGTGGGTGGTTGCTCGATTGCAGTTGCGTCTGTGTCGGCGTCCTCGGCCGTGGCGTTGAGCTGTTGGAGGAGCCGCGCCTTTGCCATCTCTATGTCAGCGCTCGATTCTGCTTGCTGCTGGGGTTCTTCGGATACTTCCCCGTCCTCCTCCGAGTCTGAATCAATCTGCATCTCGACATCTGATTCTCCCGTAGCTCCGGTTTCAAGTTTGGCAGTTTTTCCTTCGTTGGTATCACTGGTCTTCGTAGTGGTGGCGCCCTCGTCCTTAGCGAGAACATCTGCATCGTTGATGTCGGTTTCGACGTAATCAAAGCCGTATTCTTCCTCCGGGCTCGTCTCCTCATCAATGCCGTCAACGACGTCTACTTCAGCCTCTCCCTGGCTTCCAGCGCTGCTATCTCCAACCTCGTAGTGCTCTTTCAGAACTTCCATCTCGGCGAGGCTGACCATCATCAGAACAGCTCTCTTGCCTAACTCGCGGATGTAGCCGATTTCCTGGTAGTCGAGCTCGCCGCGCTCGGGCAGGCGCGCGAGCAACGCCCATATCCACCGACTGGTGCGTTCGCGCAGCTCTTGGCGCTTACGCAGGAACTTGCCGCCGAGGATGATGCGAAGCAGGCGGATGACGCCGTCCTTGTGCATCGCGGCGATCTGGGCGGGCAGCGGATCCGTGCCTCGCAGTCGACCGGACCACTTGGCGAAGGTGTCTGATCTAGGGCCGAATTCGCCAACTTCGGTCGGATTCGATCTGGGGAGAGAAAATAGAACATCGTCGGGCGGATCTCTCTGTAGGGTCTGGCGTAGAGCTAAGTATTGGTTTGTGAGGGACGTAAAGTACGCGTCGCGGATCTCGTCTGCGTTGCTATTGTGGGGCCGACCTTCGCTGGATTCGAAGCTTGATTCCTCGTCGTATTCTATTTCGGGGTCTGCTTCGCCTTCTTCACCCTCCTCGTAATCGTAGTCGTAGTCCTCTTCATCATAGTCTTCATCATCCTGCTCTTCATCCTCATCTTCGTCGTCGAAATAACCGGGCGGATATGCGGTATACGCTCCATCGTGATAGAATCCTCTAAAATCGCCTCTGCCGTCTTGGTAGATGCTCCGATCAATGTCTCCTTCTCCATTTTTCCGGTCGCCAAGATCGTCCGGAGTCTGTAGTGCTGCTTGGGGAGGTAGTTGTGGGCCGGCTTTACTTGCGACGAGGACATGCGGTATCGTAGACGCTTGTGTTCTATACTCACCATATCAGTATTCATCACCTAAAGAAACCCGACGTATTGGTTCAGCCTTGTGAATCTATAAAGAACGGGTTCAAGGAAAGGTGAGCTTACCTGACAGATTTAAGATACGCTAGTGCTTCGGCGTCATCTTCGCAGTCTAGATCACTGTCTCCGGTCGGCACCGTCGTAATAATGTCGAGGTCGCCAAAGACCGCCCGCTGCCCGTAGTTCGGATCTATATTCGAGGCTGGCCTGGTAGATCCAGAGTATTGTGAATTGCGAGCCTTTTTGCTCTCATTTCCGCCATATTTTTCGGCTCTGCGCTTCTTTGACCCCATTGCTGTTGTCGAAATGATTAACGGCGGATTTGTATGTAGTTCATGTTTGTGTTGGGCCAAGGAATTGGTACGACGGTGTATTTGAGAAACCCGAGTCGATAGCTAATATTAAGATGCTTTATTGCATATTAATTGGTGGATCTAACATCATATCGGGGCGCTAGTATATATCCACCTTGATAAGAATTGCCCAAGGAGACATCCTCAGATGCTTAGAAGTAACCTCCTAATGGATAATACTAAGGACTTTGGCAAGGCCCTTATTCTTCGCTGTTATAGTTCTCGATTGCCAGGTTTGAACTTTGCTTATAAGGTTATTATGGTTCTGTATACTGAAGTAACCAACAGTTAACTCTAGTTCGACCCCTAGATTCACTTCAAATTCTAAGTCAGTCTTCGGATAGGCTACCCCAAGTAGGTAGGTTCTTGTTTGTCTTTCGAAGAGGGTAAGGCCGCTGAATGGGCTTATGCCCTCTACTCGGAAGACTAGGTATACCTGTAGCGTATCTCTACTACTGTCCTTATCCTAGGTCGGTGGCACCATATGACTGACATAGTTAGACATCAACGTAGATTAGGTAGTCTGCCGCATTACATCTTTGTTCGACACCTAGGTACTTCGGAGACTGTATTAGAATAACGTTGAAGAATGTTATTCTGTGTTAATCGGCGAGTTCACAAAGTTGCTAGGAATATTTACGTGACCGTTCAAAGGGGATGAATTCACTATGTCACCAGGTTGGACTTGGATGTATATCAGCGTTTAGGCTTTCCACAGCGGATACGACATATATTCATGATCTAAGAGGCACCGTAGCCCCTCGGGATATTCAGTGCAGTACTAGTTGGTGCCCAACGTTTAGACTTACATATGTGGCGTAGATAGAATCTTGTTCGCTTTCCTAAAGGTACCATCTTCAGGTTCGACAGTGGCTCGCGACGGCATATTTCTCTGCTAATGAGCCCAGAAGTCGCAATTATAGACTGGCTGGTTCTTGCTGGTACCCCTGAGCAGTATATACGTGTAAGCCGACAGGATATCCTCGATTTTCAACCTAGCTTCACTTAGATCAGACATTCTTGGAAATGATGCAGAAATGATCGACTTATCAGAAGACAATTATCTTGTACGTTCTATTTCCTAAGGTCCAAAGAAGTACTGTTGACATATCGGAAGTTGGCGTTAGAAGATCTCCAGGCCGTTCCGGCTGCTCCCGCAAATTGGCGATTTGGGGGCGCAAGGCGTTGCCAAGGGGGTTTTACTTCGCATCATCACATCCTCTAAGCTTTTACTGACTGGAAGGGCTATGTTCTGCCCAGAGACCCGTCCTACCGCGGTAAGGCAGACTTCGGGAAAATATTGCATCGATTCCGGCTATGAGTTTAATCGGACGTCGTGTGTTTCTCTGGTTCTAGCCTCTGGACTGTCTTAGCACTTGAGTTACGATGCACGCCACAGTTAACCCCTATCTCTGGACCATACTTGTCTTCCACAACTATTGCACGTTTGTCTGGTTCTGGGACACAAGGAGTTCTATTAAACTGAAGTTTAATATTCTAGATTTCGGCCTGTGTCGCGATTGATGGCATCCTGGGGGACCCGGAGTTTCATCGTAGGGGACCCTGAACCTCTAGTCACTCGCATTGCTTGTGCCACACGGTTGCACAATCCCACAACCAAGAAAGCTTCATCGTAATTTCAGGCGAATCCCCTTCTGTGATGAACATTTATTACCGAAGACTTTTTGCTTGCTGCTGAAAATCCAATTTCGATATCAGGGTTCGTGCGTATCGATTGGTTGCATTCCAGATGCCACCACACGAATCCTTACAAGTGGTGGCTGTGCCAGGCCATGGCGTCAAAGCCCCGTGGCTCATAGCATTTTAGGGGGGTTAGAAATCTTGGAATGAATTACATTTGTCTGCTTCCGGTATTGGTCTGTTGAAGTTAGATAACTTGATTCAAGTGTTCACACCTATTGGGCCGGATTTGAAGTTGGTCTGACGTGGGTTGCCGGTCATTATCACGTATCAGAGAAGTCTCTCTAGAACCGTGCGGGATATTTCCATGCGTACCTACCTATCCTATGGGCTGCTGAAACAACGAGCGGGCATCATTATGCTTAATACAGAGCAGCTGAACTGGTATCTAAGAATGATGAATGGGTATTAGCTTATAGGGTTTAAAGAAAAGAGCAGGGGTCATGTGTTCATCGTCAGCTCCGGAGAAGCGTCTTACTCCTAGATTTCTCCAGATCGGAGAAAGATCAGCTTGGGCTTCCCTAGCTGAGTGATGTTGCTGAGAATAGGTAGTGGCGATATAATCGACCCACTCCGAAGCTCTGGCTTGTATTGGTGGTGGCGGTTACTGGAATCGTTGCTTTTGCGGTGAAGAATTCGATTACTAGACGAATCTAAAAGCAATATCCCGTCTAACCTCCCAAAGTCATATCTTCCACGGCAATTTGGACACCTTAACCTAGCCACACAACGCCACCATCTCTTGCAAATAAAGATAACTGCCTCTGATGGAAAAGAAGGATGATGAGTTCGATAAATCTGGTCATCCTGTCACAATTATGAGCGACCAGAGTCCACTGTGGATTAGTGAGACCCCTTGCTTACCTAATCGTTTTCATTGTTCCAGTGGGAAGCCCGCGAAACCGCCTTGCGCAGACGAACTATTGGTGCCATAACCTCTGTTATCAAGGTTCATGGGGCTCCATGGCGATGGACTGTTCATGTATTCAGTAATGACTTCTTGCTGAAAGTCCCCGTTGTTCAAGTGGGCCTGCTCCTGCTCTCCTCCATGCTGCTGTACCGGATCTCCTCCGATAGTCGGCTCGATTAAATCCCTTCACGAGGGTCAGTCAATAGCGTTTATTGGATACGGTCAAACTTACCCTGGAGAACCGTAGTTGTTTTGCATGGACCCGCCCGACCCTCTACGGTACCCCTGATGGACATAGGGACCTTGCTCTTGTTCCGACACGTCGTCTCTCCCCAGGACGTTGTTCTCGACGTACGTAGTACCTGCATCCGATGGTAAAGGGGTCGTCGATGTGTCATGGTTGGTGAAGCTCGTCTCGCCAGCCTGGGTATACGACGGCGACTGGGTGTATAAACCTGCATCATCAGACGTGAAGGCAGCACTCGAATAGCCAACACGAGAGGGGGGATGGTTTGGATACGATCCACTCCAGGTATCGATGCTCGTCGTCACCGTCGGGTGGGAGGCTAGCCTTTCAGAACCCGAGTAATAGTTGGATGATCCATTCGGCAAACGGGCATGGTCGGAGTTGGTAGAGGTCGGCTCGTACGCTGGGACCTCGGTGTCACCTCCCCCCTGCGAACCAGCAGGCGGCGGAGTGGGAAAGCCTGTATAGGCATAAAAGGGCGCGGTTGAGGAAGTGTTACCGTAACCCGCTTCAGTTCGAGTTAAGCTGGATGCGATCGTCGGAGTCGCCGTCATGTTGAAAGTACTCTGCGTGTAGGTGGGATTGTTCCTAGCGGCACCTTGATAATCATACAGGTATCCGTGAGAGACATTATATTCCGTGTTCTCTCCGGTCTCCTCGCGTATTACGTCGGCATCGATGAACCCTCGAGGAACTCGGCGGTCCTGTTGGCGAGATTGACGACTCCTATGAGCACGGCTCGGAAGCGACCTGTGGTGGGCCTCAGATCCGTGCTTGCGACGATGGTCTGACATGATTGAGGAGTCTCGGAAAGCTGTTCAAGGATCGATAATAGAAATGGCGCAAGCTTTTACTGGAGAGACAAGACACCACGGGGATGGTGGGCTTTTTAAAAGGAGGAAAAAGAAGGCTTGAAAATCGGGAGCATCCATGTCTCGGGCGCGCCCGCCTCCTTTCTGCCTACGTTAAATCCACCAAGAAAGGGCGCCTTCTATTCCAAGGGGATGGAAAGCCTTACCCAATCACCTTCATGTGTTCTAGACTGCCTTGCTGTGGGTCGCGAACAGGATATCAAGAACGGATGGAAGTTGTGAGGGGAATTGGGCAGGGGTAAGCACACCGCCGCGATGATAGGAATCGACTAACGAAAGCGTGGCTTACAATGGGGAAGACGAGCGCGCACGAGGGCGTTCCTTCAAGCGTGGCATCTTTCCTAAGCGGTATCCTTAGACCGCACCATCGTCGATGGCCAGTCGCTGGGGCGCTGTGCGGTTTGGAGCTAGCAGAGCTATATAAAGCGCAATGCTGATGATAGACGGTACTTGGGCAAACGTTAGAGCCTGTGCTACTGTGGCTTGGTCCCAACCAACGAAAAGGGGAGAAAACAAGCCTAGGACAGCCCCTTATGCGAATTCCTTAGCCTCTCAAATTGATTTCCAGGGCCAACGTGTAAGGAGGAGGCTCCTGTCAAGTCAATTTAGTTGTTTCACTAAACACTCGCAGGGTCCGTTGTTGGATAGGAGAAACTACGTACGATTGTGAATGCAGTGGCTGCAGCTTATCCATGGGCATTGCAGCAGATGTCAAAACGCCCGGGTAGATCAGCCACTGGGCGATCCCCTATCATTGTAGACAGCTCGAAAACTAGAAAGGCAGTCTGCACGACTGGGAATATTCGCTTCTGCTCTTTACCTTTTCAATATTGATGATTCTATCAATGTAGGACCGAGGTCACTAGACCATCGCGGCCACAATCACTCAAGACGAACAAACCCCATCAGGGTGGCGTGATGATTTAATCCAGTGACCGGAATACCAGATCAGATTGGTCCTCCACTCCCGCATTCTCAGGTTTCACATCCCACTGTCAACTTTGGAGGGCCAACAGTATCTCCTCCTGCATTGGCTCCCCGCATTCTATAACGAAGGAAAGCCGCTGAAGACGGGTTAAATAGGTACACTACTAGACAGCCACACACATGCAGAGCACCACGTTCTTTTCCATCTGGGAAATCAAGGTTACTATCTAGCAGAGGGTGGAGCCTCTTTGTGAGCACTTTATCGCGGCTCAGCCCCCAATGAGAATAGGGGTAGGACTCCGGAGTACAACACATGCGATGCAATGTACTGCTCCCATTTCCCGCATCCTAGAGCCACTTTACAGACCCAACCCAGAATGCAGCGGCGATCAAGCTGGCTGATTGCTGCGAGATGTTATTGTACCACTCAGATGAACCGGCCAATGGCCTTTGTGCTCGCAACGGTTCTGTCACAGTGGCTAAGGCGTCCCGTGGCGTTCAACCGGGCATAATCCCACATCGTTTCTAGATTAAAAAACGCCTCATACGTATTTACCAGCAGATTGAGCTTATAGCTTCTACTTTGAGCGCTCAGCTTGGAAACAGGTCACTTCTGGGGTCCCCTGGGGGTGCATACCTACCTCCTAGTAATCATGTTCATTATACGTGAGGGAGCCACTACTATTTCTGTGCTTCATGTATATTGTTGGATACCTATGCAGTCAGCGCGAAACTCTCTGCAGCCGGCTCTAGCTAAAATTATCCGGGAAGTGCCGTGTCGATGCTGTTGATTTTCTTTTGCATCAATTCCTTTTTCAGTTTGGTTGCCTTGCGGCTCTCTGGAGTTTGCTCTACGCACCGCCTTTACTCTTCCGAACGCTGCCCAACGAACGCCTCGACCATTCCTTCGCGTCGCCCAACGCGACTTTGGGCTGCCATAGCGTGTTCTGTCAACGTCATGCTTCTCGTTCTGGCGAATAGCACCGCCTGGGTAGCCAACGTTCAGTGAACAGACAGGCCATGGGTTGAGCTCTTGTTTACCACGTACCTTCAAGTATCAATCTAAAATGTACAGAAATCTCTTGTTACTGAAAGGAGCCGTCCTTGGATTTCTAGTGGGTTGCTGACGGTAAATTTCTGTTCCTTCGACAATTTGAGGGGAGTTTGACGTAGCGTGTATGGATTGTCAGATTATTCGCAATTCGGTTACCCGAGAATAGCAAAAGAGACAGATATTCAGAGAAAGTTTATTTTAATTTATACTCCTTCACATGTTGCAAAGCAACTTTGAGGCTTAGCTATCAATTGAGGTCCAGTCCGTACTGCCTTCTTGAGAGAATCTGCCTAGGTGTCGATATCACTTAGTCGCGACATGAAACTTGGAAACTTGATTGTCTTAATCCACTCTCCCCAATATAGTGGCTATGGTATATCCAATGAAAACAATTCGTGGGGGCCAGATCTGACATGCCGGGCTCGAAATACTAGGTACCTGGTAGTCAACTTGAACTGCCTTCGGCCGCTCGTCCGTTGCCCATCCGTGCTCTGTTCCTGTCAGCTGACACTTCCGTAAACATTAAGAGGATCTGTTAACAGCGATATTGCCAGTGGGGTAATCCATGTTCCACCGCCTGGCATTCGTGTTGAGCGGGTTGTGATCATGTCAGATTTCGTACTACCAGGGCGATTCACGGGCGCCGGGAAGGTCGAACCGGCATTGCTTATCCTGTGATGGTGAGATTAAGAAAAATTCAGCCTCAATATTTGTCATTTGCGCCAGCTAAGAAAGACGGATTACTTCTAAAGCAAAACGGGGAGCTGCTACATTCGGAAGAGGGTGGAGTGCTATCAGAAGGTAGAGGGTGGAAGGTAATAGGCAGGTCACTGTAAAGGCTTCGTAACTAGATAGTTCTGGGGCGCGGTGAGCTTCGAGCAGAACTGGAAATCGGAATAGATAGATCCAGACAGTACATGTCTGGCGATCCGCCAGATCACTCAGAGTCAAATACCAAAACAGTGGTAAAGGGGCGGTGTAAGATTGCGGCAGAGAAGGGGATAAAGATGCCGAGGGCGAATAAGGTAGAAATACTTTTATCCGTGCGGCCACGAGATATCGGGAAACAACTCAGTCTATAGTATAGGTGATGTCGGATATCACCTTCTCCGAAGCACAATGCTATTTTCGAGAATAACTGCATCGGCAAATCTTTCAGAATGTTACATCCCGTGTTGCAACTCCAGATCAGCGTATACAACACGATATCACAGGAATTGGCGGGGAGCTCGGATGTGATGATTTCCAACTAGATCGCAGCGATACGAGAAGCGGAACGGCAATTAGACTCATTCGACTCATCATAATCCGGTATCATTGGCGTTGAAGCCGCCCCGAGTTCTCCGGAGGTAGCGACTGCTGGAGATCACCTCCTTTCCAGGCAGTAGGCACATATCGGCAACGCAGTAGCGTAAGTCTTGAGTCTCTATCTACTAATGCAGGTGAAACCGGCGAAAATCCATCAAGTGTGTGTGGTGACCCGAATTATCACTACGGGTTTCCAACGACTTTTACTGCGTCAGGATGACTGTGGACCTTTTCCATAATAAAGAGAGCCCATAATATTACAAGGTATCTCCTTGGTATGCCGGGCCCTCTCGTTCTAGCTATTCTGAATGCGGCTCATAGCACCTAAATGTCCACATCCCCGAAATGTGTGACACGGACGTTCAACGAACCAGGTCCAATAAGGTTACGTTTAACTCACCTGTACCTACCCGTGTTGCACAGCATGTACCAGTCTTTGGTTTGTCTTATAGTAGACATCTCCCTTACCATAGCATATCCGTCTTTGGTACCGTCTTGGTGGCCATTCCCTCTTCAGTCACCCTGAAAACTCCCCTTTGAACTCCTGTGGTCAACGCTTCGTCCATTCTCATTGATGATTGTAGACGCTTCCTTTCAGGGATCATACGTACTTCCTATAGGAGGTAGGGAGTAATATGCTCTTCTAGTCAGCGCGCACCTCCTTATTATCTCAAATTATAGGCACCTCCCCTTACCAGCAATCAAATTTGGAGATAGGCGAACAGAGGTTCATCTGGCTTTCCACAGCTAATGAAGATAAGCTGCACCTAGGTGTCTGCACCGGAAGAATCCTTGTCGACCTCTTAAGAACCACCATTCGAGCAACCAACCGTATGTAGCCAGCTAGGTACGTATAGAAAGAGACGTTCGGGCGGGGTTCATAGATCACATAGCCTCTACTTCCTATATCTCAGTCTGCATATACCCAGTTCAATCAGGCCCAATTTGGATAGATCGCATCGTCTTTCCAAGGGGTATGCATGTCCAAGAAGCTAGATATGCTTTCAACAGCGGCTTATTTTTCACTCGCTAAGCTCGGATCTGAAGGGGAAGATCCCCGGTTGGGTGGCGTCGACTGCTTCTGCATAAGGATTTCAATCGCTAACAAGGGGGGGGGAGGGTTGACAAGCATCCTATCAAGCTCGCCCACGGCATGTGTCTGTCGGGACGGTATCTAATGATGGTCACCAAGATACGATCTAAGTTAATTAAAATTTCGTCATCTATTCTTGGGTGACTACAACGTGATTAGGGGCTGATCCGTTCGTAGTTAGCGTATAAAAAAAAAGAAATGTGATCAGCGTTCGTGTTGTACCTCAGGGAACGGTACCACGACATCATACAGATGTCAATCCTGGATTCCCCGCAAGTTTTTTTGCCCCCCTCCCATGCAAGGAATATGGCGTCTTGTGCCGAGGGTAGGAGATTAGCGTGCCTACACAGATCTTATGTGTAACCTTGGGGTGGTTGGGAGGCCGGTCGTCACACAAGATAGCTGTTGGTCCAGTTCGTGCATATTAACACTGGGCCTGTTTCCCCGGATTGCCCAATGTTGACACTTCGTGGTCTAGACCAACCAGAACTTTTCAGTTAGGTACATACCTTAAGAAGGCATCTAAAAATGAGCATCTCGAGAGGAATCGCGAGCGGAAGTCATCTGTAGCGGAATATTTTGCGGAATACTATGTTACTCCATATTCTTCCTCCCCTAAGCGGCTGGCGGCACAAACTCCGGTATCTAAATACCCCTGAAAGCAAGCCAAAACGACCTATCACAACGCCCAAACCCCTAGTGATGTCTCGTGACCTTTTGGGATAGCGCCACGAAACACTTCGAGCAAGGAATTTGACTACATGTGTAATATCTATACTTTAGATATATGATCAATGCAATATAATAAAATATTATGAGTCATTTCAAGATAAGAGCTGAAAAGTTGCCTGCCGCTCCATCGTCCGCGTAGTAGCACTAGCTTAAAAGTTATCATACGTTACTATTAGGTACGTTACCGCTACAAGGGTATCAGCCAAGAGAATCTACCTAGACATATGAGAAATCAAAAAGAATTGCTTAATTACCAGGTCCTGATAGCGCCCCAGGAGTACAGGTAAATGGTATATACCATATATATAGCTGCCTCGGAGAGGATTGCCATAATTTTCATATTTCTCAAACTGTCATACAGTATCTCTCCCTTCAAAAAGCTTCTTCGCTCCAATAGCCAGTATAGACCACATCTTCACATATGATAAAATACCAATATGGGGTCTGTGACTCTCCCTCGCATGCTTTCTCTGCTCGAGTAGTATTCCAACTCAGATCTTCTATCGCATAGACAGCGATATTTAACCACTCAATACAGATTTCTCTAATCTTGATGGATTTGAACAGGGAAGAATGGCGCCCACACGGCCATCCCAGTGAGTATTCCTCAAAGCTAACATCCGTTTGGCATAGGCCCAAAGCGAGATTCTGAGCAACTCTCATCTTCCACTTTAGCCTTTTCACGAGAGTTGGATCTTATTCACTTCATCCTCCATAGCAATAAACTGTAGATTCACAAGATATGTTGTCTGAATTTAGTCGCAGGTTCCCCATTTGGTTACAATATAACCTAGCTCACTGTACCCAGTGGATGACAAGTGAGAAATACAAGAAGGATAGATCCCAAGAAACAAACTCCTAAGAGACACTTAGAGTCAAGTAACGAAGGTCTGTGGCAAGTATTCAAGGGCTGGTTTTATCACACTGCAGTAGTCTTTGGATGAGGTTTTGAAAAGATATGTGAGACAGCATGTTGGGGATTTTGGAGAATATAGCGGGAACCCCTTAAAATACGAAGCCGCCAGTTTCTTGGGATTTTTTTTCTACGCGTTGCGAATCTAATTTAATTCGTGTTGTCATCCTGTCAATTAGTCCGTCGTGAAAGGATTGGGACGACACCAATGTTCAGAGGTTGAATCCCCGATACTATGGCATTCTTAACAAAACTGTATATAGTTACATGGCGTTTGTAAGAATTCACCATTTCCCCAGAGTTAACGACGTTTTTAGATATTATTATCACACCTATCCCCTTTTACCTTCTATTCTTAACAGGTATGTAAATTATCCTTCTTACGTCTCGCCGATGATTGCACTTTTCTTAATGGACGTCAATAGTCGTAAAAGGGCCCCGAATATATACTAGGCGTTATACTTCCGTAATTAGTGATGAAACACCTCTTTCCTCGTCTCGTCCTATCCTCGAGTCAATTGTTATACCCTCCACCCATGTTGGACTTGTATAAGCCAAATGTTGATACCCATACCCATCCTTTTACGAGTTGGTAATTAGTTCCTGCTTCTAGGCTGGCAGTGAGCCCTAAATATTATTTAATATGACAGGGCTATTATAAGCCTGGTCCTTTCGGTGATATACTACGATACGCGAGAGTATCTATCAGTGTTATATATCAACACTTCTACGTTTCCTTCGCACTGGTCATCATTACTGTCTGTCGTGTTTGATGTAGCATGAGTTTCCAACCTCTTGGCGGTGACATTGACAGGAACGTGGTATTGTACACTCCGTCTGGCGGCGGTTGTAGCATAGAACCATCTACGAATTGGAAGAATCTGGTTTATCATGTTGTTAAGGTCTAAGCCGTGTAGCAGCTGACATTCGCGACCACGGGCTAGGGAAATAGGAAGCCCTAAAACACAGCAACCTTGTGAGGGTGTTAGGTCCACGTTGGGTCCAGTAGCAATGAACCGTGGTGGTAAGACAAATAGTGTCAAATCGATAGGAAGTGTCGCACGGATCGATCCCCGCTCATCAACTACGAGACCACACAGAAGGTCCAGAGCTTCATAAAGGGGTAGGCCTGCAATAACCTCCTGTCGGGTAGTAAGTCGACACCACACTGGCAAGCAGTTTAGGGGTAGAGCAGACAGGCAGGTATCTGCTGGAAGATACCGTGGATACGCGTGTATGTCCTCCCGGATATTTCATCTGTGCCATAGGGTTCTTCGCTTGTCGATTATTGCCCCTTTTCTTTTCCACTCCTCTAAGCTATGGTGAACTAGTGGCAATTGTACGCGGTGAGATCGTCGTCCATGGAAGCGTCATTCATAACACATCGATGACTCCGTGTGTCGGTGCCATTGCTGATGCGAGATGACGCGGCTCATGGTCGTCTGTGGTCGGCACAATCATTCTCCAGTTCTACCGCGGGCCGCAGCCACTTAATCCGGTATTGCACTGCAGAATTTCGATCTCTGGATCCTGGAACAGCCAATGCGTTGGACGACAACGGGGTATCGTAGCTAGTAGTATGTTGCGCCACGCATCGTGCTGGATAGGGGGCGTCGGGTCGGACGAAGGTATACTCGAGTTGGCTATCGCCATGGCTCCAATGGATACATAGGGGTTACGATGATTCATTGCCATGGACGAATTTGATATTCTGACATAGCGGGTCTCGAATGCAATAGAGTTGTTTGATGACCGTTGACTGTCGGGGTTACAAATGTGGGAAGGGCTCGTCGGCGCGGCTATTTCTTCGGTTTCGCGATAGTTGGCACTTGCCGACGCGTATTTTGGTCGGATACTAGCTGGTTAGTTCCATTCCTATCATCGCGATCATCGAGACTTTTGACTGAATCATCTCAGTTATCATTGACTTTTCTCTTGTACGCATGGAGTCAGGGCTTCGATAGGTTTCCATATCTAGCGGGACGAGATCGGTCGGGAGAAGGTCGCGAGTACCGCGATCAAGGAAAGGTACACCTCGAGCGCATCAAGTTAGGATACGGCGAGGAAGGTGATGGATACTGTGGTTTAACGGCTCTGAGCGATGGATTGGCTTCATCTAGTCTTCCATTTGAAGTCTGCCTTGGGGTCTTGATCCTTTTACTGCTATTTTTGAAATAGAAAAGCAGTTGGCAGGTTGACTAGGAAAATATAGGCTGCGGTCATCAGGGGGAAAAGCCACTAGATATTTAAAGGGCCAAAAGGCCCGACAGTCGACAGGTCAAAACAAAGTGTCAGCATTTAGGAACGTTACAATTACTGAAATTAGCCCCTTATTGTAAGGCTGAGATACCCTCATGAAAAGTTTTATTTTTGTGTTAGGGTTGGAGCCCGCACGTGTTTCTACGTCGGTAGACGGTCGCCTTCTGAATGGAGTCGGTACCTATGGCGCGGTGAAGCGCTCCGGAATCAGCGGCGAACCATTTCCATTGGTAGAAACGAGATCCGAGCCCAATTATCAGCCAACTCGATGGCTCGTTTATCATGTAACTCTAGTGGGCACGCCCTGAAGATCATGTGCCTCCTGGTCTGATGGGCAGGCGTCTCCTGGACCAGATACCGTGACCCGACGGTATTAAAACTGACCTCAGCCCTTGGCAAGGCTACCGTCATGATTAGGGTCACGATCGGGGGGACTACAACCTCTCATAGCCGATCTGTAGGTAAATATGAGCCGCATGGTGCAAGGTCCCTCCATCACACCCCCTGATCTGTTTCCCGAATGGGTAACGGAGGGGGAAGACTATTCGACAATCTTAAGACCATGACCCTGGTGCAATTCGGTGTGCGGTGTCATCTTGCACGCCTCGCCTCCAATCAAGTCCGTGAAGTTCTCGGGAGGAGTGGGACCCCGTAGTAGCACGTACGCACAATGGCTGGCGGCCAGCAAGGCGTCCGCTCCTACCTTGTGCCAAGGGTTTGGGACGGCGAGAACAGTAGGCCCCGGCGCCGTATGTACCTTTCCACAGTGCCTTTACTGTCGACTGCAACTCGCTTAATATCTAGCCGTCATAGCCGCTGTGAGATCGCGTCTCCCGCCATGGCCACTTCACGACAGTAGAAAACAATAATTATTTTCACACTTAATGGCAATTGACCTTATTTATAATGTAGGATGGAGCCAATGATGCGTCACACCTTTTCTGTTGGTGCGGCGAGCAAATTGGGGCCCTTGAGGTGACCTATTTGAGAAAGGCGAATGGCCTTTCGTTGGCTGAATGTCTCGAAACCGGTCTCTCCTTACAGACTACATGCAGAAACGAAGACATAGCGAATAAGAGTGCCACAGATTGACGAAGGCTGCCGCAATCAGCTTAGAAGTGCTCGATTCAAGGTCGCACTACTTCCAAGAAGGGGAGGGATGGGGGTAACCTGTGATTCTCACTGCAGCCGGTTACGACCCCAAGAGCCGATGATGCGGCTCAAGAGGATTGCGTGATGGTCGCAAGAATCCCCGCTACTTTAGATGGCGCTAGCAAGAACATCCCCTGTGCTCTGCACGAGACAGGGAGCTTGCGAGTGAATCCGTCGATGTGCAGAACGCCACCGCTAAGACAGAATAGGGGCAGATAGCGACTCTCCGAATTCTCCTTAATACTATGCATCGGAAGCCGGGATTGTGGCTAGCTGACCTGCAACATATTGAGCAGTGACGTCTGTGATGTACCGTATTGATCGATTGACGTTATCGCACACCCTTGGTCTGCAGTCTTCGCGATTCGCTTCCGTTTTAGGAGAGGGTGCGGAGTTCACGTTGAGGCTCTTAAGCTTTAAAAGGCCATGACGGGAAAAATTCCCGGTCGCTTCATTTGACACAAATTCCTACTGGATAATGGATTTAAGGGATAACAGTTCCGGACGAATGATAGGAGCGCAGATGCATCTACAATGCAAAGACGATACGGTTGGCGATGGGAACAGGGGGAACAGGGGGAGTTTTGACAAGGAGTTGTCGCCCAATTTAGTATGTCCAGTGGACCAATTCGCCAATAGGCGGCTTGTGGATCCTTTAATTCCCACTTTTAGTGCTGTGACTTTGCTGCTGAATGCCCCAAATGTGCAACCGTAAACCCCACAGTTTTCCGCTCTTAGCGCCGATACCAACTGAAAGACCTAGCTCTACGGGGTACGTAGAACCTCGCTTATTACATAAGTCCACCACTGAAGAGCCGCATCAAGGTGATTACAAGACAGAGAGAAAAAGGACGAGCGCCGTAGCACCGGTTCAAGTGACTAATTCTCCACCTCCCGGTCGGTATATAAGGACTTCTCATCCGTGGACGGCACCGGCATTCGTGAGCTGAAAGGTCCGGCCTCTCGGATTCATGTCCGACTACGCCAAATTCCAAGTCTGGATATCCAACGTGAACTGACTAACCAGCAATCTACAAAGGTCACTTCTAATAGAAAATCCTCGCGATTATGAGTATCACATCCTAGATTCTCCATATCCTCACCCAAAGCCTACTGTCCAGGTTGGCTCGTCGGGACAAGTTCAGTCGGTACGAAATTCAAGTTCCTCAACCAAATGTTCTGTCACGAACACGAAACCCTCGCATGTAGCTTCGCAACCATCATTTGACCAACAAGGACAATATTAGAATCTCGCACATCAGATGGAATTTGGTAAATCGAACGTCCGATATGTCATCTCGGCGGGTTCTAAGGTCCCTCCTACGCAATCACCACTAAGAGACATCACACCCCCTGGACCTTATACAAGGAAGAGATGGACATTCATGCACCGGTATTCTAATCTTTTATGTTATGAAGTCCATCTACGACCGATAAGTCTCTTTCTTTTCGAATATTTCTTTGATTTTTATCGGTGGGGTTGGGAAAATTACTGTCGTTGTGCGCGCGGCTCCACCAAGACCATCACCTCACTCCATCTAGGTCGACCCAGAACAGTATATCATTTCCGTGCTCCGAAAATGTGAGAGGAGAGATAGTTTTAAGTGTACTTACGCTTCTTATTCACGGGTGAACTTTCAGGAAGAGCGCAGTGTCAGTTATCCACTCGTCACCACCAGACAGCCCCTTAAATTCGTGAACCTATAAGTGTTCTTGCCCAATACATCCCAAACGGCGACCAAACATACCTACCTACCTACCTATGCATAGAGGCATTCAATGATAGCTATTAATGATATTTTTATGTTTAGCATATGGGGTCCGAATGCTTGCACAACTGGTATCATGGGCCGATGGGTATGATTTCATGTAAGTGGCATACACCCTTGTTCCCATACACTTCACCCTTGATTCTATTCAGCCTATGGATACTTAGACAACACCCCGGGCCAGATTGAGATACGATATTCTTTAGATACTTAAACGTAGAAAACTAGGTGATACCATCTCACATCCTTGGGGGATGGACGACTGGCCCTGGAGCTGGGAGCAGACAACGCGTATGGAGAACCCGATTGAAACGTATTGCTTAAGATACTCGACTGTATTGGAACGTATAACAGATCTAGTATATCGAGGAGGACCTGATTCCTCCCTTGAATTTGTCGTATGCTGCGTTGTTCTGCAGACGGTTACTGCTCCTATTTACAGCTTGGCATCATCACCTACATCAACTTAAGAAAGCTATCTTGAATCTTAAACGACACCATAAACTTCTTAGATCGATGCCTCATCGCATGACTGCCTATTATAGACATTCTATCTGCGGGCCCGCCTACCTAGTATTACCCTGTTCGCGGCGATTGACAGAATCTCAGCAACCTCTCTTTACATTTAAGGCATTAAACTTACATGCCAGGTCCATTGGTACGTCAAACAGCCAGACCCGCCGTCGCATTCACGTCTATTATCCATCTGAAAAGACTGCGACAAGGAGAATGTAGCGTTCGAACTCGAATGACATGGGAGTAAAGCACCCACATAATAGGGGTAATAGTGTAAGCACCGGCATAGCCACTTAGTTAATACAAGAAAATTCCACTTGAATTCCCAACCTATTAGAATGAAGGAAAAGCCCATGAGGTAGTATAATATTCCATTTATACGGTATCAAGGTTAGATGTCTGAACACTGAAGTCAATCCAATGGCACGCCTTATCACCGACGCTCTAGCTACAACGCCCATGAACCTCAAAACCGAAACAAGTAGAATTGAAGGATACAAGCTAGATGGCACTGTAAACCAAAACGTATACTTCCTTGAGTCATTTCTGCCTCCTTTCCTCGTGAAACCCCGGTTTAGGACTCTGGTCGCATCGATTACCCATTCCAGCAGGGACTTACACATGTAGCATCATGACTTCGAGCCCACCGTCGCAAGGCAGAAGTTCTTGAAGCAATTTCATCAGCGTATGGGTCTTCGTACGTTGCTACCTCAGAGGAGGACCGGGGAGTACGGGGGTTCCTGGGCACCATCGGTTCTCTGCTTAACAGCGGTTCATGCTAGGCTTCTTCGTCCGCCTAGGTAGCCTCGCTTGAGAGTCATCGACGCCCGTGAGTTGAATAGGTACAGTATTTTGAACACCGGAGTACGCGGTGTCCAAATGCGCGTATCTCCATATGCCTTTTTTTTCTTGATACTCCAACACAAGTCCTACTGCGCCTTGAGGAGGTAGGATGCAGTTGGTGAGCAAGAACGGCTCACGGCCAATGACTCGTCCACCCCCAACCTGACGTTATTTTCCATATAGGTACCTTCAGCCGCGAGGCAACAAGTTTTCGAATGATGTGATTCATGTATAGTCGACATCACCACCTCCGAGAGCAGTCATAGGAAGCGAGGGTCGCACACTGAAGGAATTGTGCAGCACAGAGTCGCTATTATCTCCCCCTGTAACACCAAATCTAACTTAATTCCGAGTATTTCTGACGGATCTTCCCGTAGGACAGCGATCCTGTCAATTTCGCTTTTCTACACCGTTCTTTGATATCAGTAAAACTTTCTCTCTGTCTCTCCCCCCATAAGCGGCAGGCTAGGAGCTTGCGCCGCATTCCTACACGGTTGCCTCTTTTTTTTTCTCGCATGGAAAGTATCGGTCAGATACACCGCACTGTCGACTCGTTACATCATTGTCCTCATCTTCATGATTGACTTTGGTGATTCTATCTCGGCTGTAGAACTAAATATTTCTTCGAGGCGAGGGTGGCGGCTGGTCGAGGCTTTAGGAAAGGCTGTTTCATTTTCTTTCAGCCGAGTGAGGATGGTGTGGTGTAAGTACCGATCCAGGCAATACCTAGGCGAAGCGCCTTATTGCCTAGTTGGAGGTCATTACCCAGTCTGTCGAATTGCTTATCGTAAACCTGACACACTGTTAGTCAAGGCCTACTTATTTCCCGGTCCTCACCCGCGCTTAGGAATCTTTGTGGGGGGTCGGCCAGCTCACCGAAAAACAACTACATCTTCTTCAGTCTCATTCATTAGGTACCTATAGTCATGATGACTTGATGAATATAATTGTTGCATTTTCCCATAGAATTGCACAATTAAGATCGTATCCCTTACTGACATGAGCCAGTACACTGTGTGAGTACGGTAACCACAGCCCCCACCCCCTCCTCTACCCACCACGTTGTTTTAGCATGGAGTCCTCGTGCGCGGGATGGTGGGTAACATGCCCACTACCTTCTTAGCTCATGGAACTGCAAAAAAACCAGAATTATCTAGATGAGCACCAGCAATCCACGATCGGTCCAAGTTTATAATTGTCATGACTATGGATATACGTAACATCATCGATCTGGAACTTTTGCAGTATCAGGATTTCTTCAGATCCTGCTGGTGAGTGGGTTGACGATACAAGGCAACACAAAGAGGCAAACAATTTGCCGCAGGTTCGAGACACAGGTGTCCAACATACCTAATGTATGTAGAAGCATCCAACAATCCCTTAATTCTTGCCTTTTCAGCCTGCAGAGACAGGCTCCGGGGATGCACTGGCGACGTCCTGGTGCATATCCGAACCAGTATTGCTGCCACCTTCCCGGGGTGAGACAACTTGTGCTATTCGACAATTATTAGGGAGGCAGGTAATGTTGCCTTGTTGATCGTTATCGGGCTCCTCTCCCTACCCCAACGTAGGATCCCTATTCTACCTATCCCT
This sequence comes from Hypoxylon sp. FL0890, assembly GCA_022497025.1. Taxonomy (NCBI): domain Eukaryota; kingdom Fungi; phylum Ascomycota; class Sordariomycetes; order Xylariales; family Hypoxylaceae; genus Hypoxylon; species Hypoxylon sp. FL0890. Next base: position 51,604 of record MU386611.1, read on the forward strand.
CATCATATTCGGAGTTACATTAAAGGGCTCGATAATTAGCTGCATGACGAATTGGCTTCGTAGTCCAGGAGGCTTGGGGATATAATGCGGACAATCCCCAGCTGAACGCCTGCCCGGCAGGTATCTTCGGCAGGCTTGCGTGGCTGCTAAGTCAACTCTCCAATACACTTCTCGATCTGATGATGGTGAGATGATAATTTCTAAGCATCGTCCTATCTCGCGATTGAAGCTTCATCTCTGATTCGAGCCCGCTCTTAAAAGAGAAGATCTTACGTGCCTAGAATGTGCTCTTTATAATCACGAGGGTAGAAGTGTCTGCCCTACAAGTGCAATGTCAGCGGACTAGATCGTCTCTTGTGTACCTACACCATGCAATAGATAGCCTTCTAATACCTGCATCAGATTCCCGTAAGCTGCAAGTTTGGAACCCGATATGCCTAATTCCCTCCAATGCATATAACTACCTACCTACCTACGCGTCAAATGTCCCTGGCATGAGGCAGCAGGAGCGCTTACTGTGGCACAGGGTATGATACAGCGCTCCTAATTGTACTGAAGGTATATATTCGAGTTCGAGTAGGCAACTTGTCTCAAAAGCCATTAAACGCGGATGTGACCCTCAATTCTTACATAGAAAAACCAGCTCACACCTACTCTGGTCAAGTGGTGTCTGCAAAAGGCCTCATTCGGATATCTGTTTTAGGACAACTCTGCCACCCTGTACGTTGTTCGTCCGATTCCAGTTCACTTCCAGAAAATAATATAGCGCGGTTCATCACCTTACGATGGATGACATGCATTGGTATGCGGGCAAAGAACCAATAGAAAATATGCGACAGATGTTCTATGCACTGTAACCTATAAGTAAATAATCTGTAAAAGCGACTGCACCTATGTACATATCGGTTACACGATGGATCAGCCTGCAGAAGAGCCCTAGAGCTGCAAGGATTATGGAATGCCGGGGATATCTACGGGCGAACGCTACGATCGATTAGTAGCCTCGTTTTCTGCCTACCTAGGTAGGTATGTTCGAGAAAGCGAACCTATCGTATAGACTCAGGGTGTTTCACAAAAAGTCATTTAACATACATTATGGATGCAACATGACTCGCAATTAACTACCATCACTACAAGAAGCTGCAGCTACTAATGAACCATTATAAACCCAACGAAAATGCAATTGTAACGCCGATGCCCGATATTTGGGGGTTGAAAGAAAAGAATGCCTCATTCTCGTGATGATGCAAGAAGGGAAGAGGAGTCCCTGAAATGCCAATCTAGCTGCGACCAGACACGAAGTTTCAAGAGCTGAATGCGCGTCATCCCAACCTCATTCATTCCGTCAACTCTTGCGCGTCGATGTGGCCCGACCAAGGCTCCCGAAATATTGATTGTGGCTGTGCGTCTATTTTTGGTTGAAGGTGGCGTCCTTGTCACAGCTCAGATCACCCATTAAGGTGAGATTATCGTTCCTGGTCGCCGGTGAGGTCAATTGATGTCGTGGGCATCAATGAATCCTGTGGGAAACGAAGGTTGCCTGGTTTCGTTCCTGCATCCAATTGAGTCGCAGCTTGTTACCTCGACCGAAGGTCACATTCACGCCCCTTTTAAGTCAGCTCCCTAGTTCCGGAGTCAGGGGTCGCAGCCTTATTATTCGGTGCTGACGCGAAGGATCATATGGCCAGGAGAGATTGCCTTAGCTGAGATAATATCGGGGAAGTGAGGCGGAAAATCCGCGCTACACGGTCACTGTAGAAACGCTGTTACTCTAGACTGGTCATTTCGTACGGGAATAACCTCATTATTAGGAATTGAAATATGAAATTAAATATGGATTCAGGAATGATGAAGATCTACCAACCTTCTCGTTGAGGGATAGAGCTGGATACATGGCGTCCCTGCCGTGATGCGGTTGTTAATGCGAGTAGTCTCACAGAAAGAATAGGGATTGTCGAATACCTCAGGTTGACTCAGCTATCGAACAAGGTCAGATGGAAGGGAGATGTGACCCTGTATTGCAAGTGAAGTCCCAATCTGCACAGACGAGGTTTGCACAAAGGCTATAAATACGCTGAGGCAATCTGCCTGGAACCTTCGGTGTTTCTGACTAGGTAGCGTCTTGAGAGGCTATTGCCGAATTATTGGCTTATATCCTGGAACCTCATCAACATCAATCATGTCCTCATCATCCTTCTCAGACGCTGTGTTCCCCATCGTAGTTACCGAATCAAACGTAGAGCCGCGAGAGACAGATTCAGCGCTTTCAGAGACGTTCATCATGTCAGCGCCTTTGGCGAGGTTATCTATCTCCTTTTCATAGACAGGCACGACACC
>MU386612.1:0-23635 GCA_022497025.1 Hypoxylon sp. FL0890
CTAACCCTAACCCTAACCCTAACCCTAACCCTAACCCTAACCCTAACCCTAACCCTAACCCTAACCCTAACCCTAACCCTAACCCTAACCCTAAGGTTATTTAACCTCTAGTCTTGAAAGTTAAATATGCCTTAAGTTTTGCCTTAAGTTTTCTTACGCTTTAAGTTTTTTTTTAAAGGTATGTGTTAAGTTTAATAAAGATAAAAATGGTAAATAACGGCTTTTAAATTATGAAAGTTATAAATTAATATAAAACAAGTGGTTATAATAAGTAATTAATGTAAAACGACTTATATTAAATTGTAATTAAATGCTTTTACCCGTATTTTTATTTTAAGCCAAACATAAAGCACTTATTAAAGCAGCGATGATGTAATATAAAATGTTTAAACTTGCATCGTACTTAACATAATTAATATAAACCTTTATAAATGTAACTGCTTACGGAATTAATAAAGTTGTCATGCCGAAGATAGCTAGTATTAAGGAGCCGATAAGAAGTAAAAACTATCTCGTCATTACTTGTTTTAAATCGTCTCATTTCGACTCATTAAGTTATCTCACTTAATTTAAATAAAATGAGTTAATCGATCTTTCCTATTAATTCGTTTCTTTATTTAATCTTTAATTCATTCATTCGTTTATTTATTCTTTATTTCCTTCGTTCGTATATTTTTTAATTTAATTAATTAATATAACGGATTTCACTTAAAATTAATTAACCTAAGGTAATTTAAGTTAGTTTTTTATATTGTTTATTTAACTTTTTATTATTTTTCGTTTTTAATTATTACTTTAACATCTTCATTTTATTTAAATTAAATGTAAGTTATAAATATATATTAATTATATTAAAAAGTTATTAAAAGTTAAAGGTTTAAAAAAAGTATAGCCATTATATATATTTTATAAGTGTAAAGCGTAATTCTTTAATTATTATATTTTAACTATTTTATATTTTTAATATTTTTATTTAAATTATATTTATAAGTGTTTATTAATAATGATAATAACCTTTATAATAAACTTTATAGTAACTTTTATAGTAACTTTTATAGTAACTTTTATAGTAACTTTTATAGTAACTTTTATAGTAACTTTTATAGTAACTTTTAATATAACTTTTATCTTTTAATCTTTTTTAAAATATTTTATATTTTAAGGTTTTAACTTAATGTAATTTTTAAATTATAAGTCGTTAATATTTAAATATTTTATATCTTTTAATGAGGCTTATTTTTAAACCTTTTATAACGATAATAATAAGTATTAATTTTATTTATTATAAAAGTTATTTATGTTATATTAAATTTTAACATTTTTTATATGTCGTTTAATACGTAGGTATTTTATAAACGTACGTTATTTACTTTATAAGATTTTTTTTTATCTTTTACTTTTTAAAGCGCCTTTTATAAAATTATAATTTTAAATTAATATTTGTTTTTTACGCTTTTTAAGGTTTATATTATAAATAATGGTAATTATGTAAGCGTGCCATTTTTTATTTTCTTATTTGTTTTTTATTAGCTTTTTATTTAATATGTTAAATAGCTTAATTAATATGTTTTTTTTATATTTTAAATTAAAGTTATTAAAATTATTAAATAGGTTTTACGTTAAAAGATTTAATATATACTTGATTTAATTAATTTAATTTTAATCGCTATAAAAGAATATAACTTATAAGTATATATAAAAGTTATTATTAACGGTTATAAGTTTTTAAAATTATATTAAAAATGCTGTTATTTTATGTTTTAAGATTTTTAAGTTAAAAGGCAGCTTATAAAGTAAAGTAAATAATGTAAGTAATTATATTCTTATGGTTTATATAATTTAAGATAAAAAATTATATGGATAAATGGTTAAAATAAAGTTTTTAAAGTTAAACGCTTTTTATTAAAATATTTAAGCCACCTTTATAATTAACTATGTTATAATAAGAAACTTGTTGTATATATTCCGTAATAAATAAGTAAAGGTAATGGTTAAAATCTTTATAAAGGATATATTTATAAACTTTAAATTTTAAAGATTTTAAATATATTAATTTTAATAATGGTATATTAAAAGTTATGTCGTAATTATCGAGTAACGCTTATAAAGCTTTTATTAATTATATATTTAATAAATATTTTAGTTATTTAATGTTTTATGTTATACGTATAATAATAAAGTAACGTTTTATCTTATAAAAGCTAACTTTTAAATAATTTATATAAATATTTTATAATTACTTTATAATTATCTTATAATTACTTTATAATTATTTTATAATTACTTTATAATTATTTTATAATTACTTTATAATTATTTTATAATTACTTTATAATTATTTTATAATTACTTTATAAACGTTATTCTTTAACTTATAAAACGTCTTTTATAAGTTTTCCCACTTATTTTATAGTTAAAAGCTTAAAGCTTTTCGAAAATAAATAAATATATCTTTAAAAAGTAATTTTATAAGCCTATTAACGATTTATTTAATAGTAAAGGTATATTTAAATTTAATTTCTTTATTAATTTACTTTTCTTAAGTAAAAAAGATATTAGTTTTAATATATTTTATGTAAACGTAAAATTAAAGGTTTTTTATTAATATTAAAGCTTTTTAATTATCTTTTTAAATAATTATAGTTATTAAGTTATTTTTTAAGGCGTTTAACTTTTTTAATAACCTTTATAATTAAATAACTTTTTTAATAACGTTAATTATATCTTTAAACTTTAATTTATACGTTAATATAAATATCGTAAATTATTACTTTTAAAATTAACTTATAATACCGCTATTAACGTTAAAAATATATTTTAAAGTTAATTTTTAAGTTTATATATAACTAACATAATTAACGTTTATTTACTTTATAAATTCTTTAAGTTCCCTTTTATAAATAAGCTTATAATTTAAGGTTCTTTTTAAATATCTTAATATATATTTAATAACTTTTAAATACATTATAATTAAATTCTTTATATATCGGTTTAAGTATAATATAACATAAAAAATATTTAGTTTAATGTTTATTATAACATATATTAAGTAATTAATTACTTTATAATATTACTTAACGTCTTAAATTATTATTATGTAATTGTCGAAAAACTTAATAATCTTTTTATAGTTTATTAATATATTATTTAAATATATATCTTATTTTTTTAAATCTTTAATGATTTTCTTTAAGTATATTTTTTAATTTAAAATAATCTTTTTATTCTTTTTATCCCGTTTAATAGCCATTTTTAAGTAGTAAAAGTAAAAGCTTAAATTTATCATTTTAAATCTTTCGGTTAATTTAACTTTAATATAAGTTATTTCCTTTTTTAAAGGTTTAATTATTAATAAATCATCAACGTAAATAATAATATATGTTTAACTTTTTATAAATACTTTAATATTTAAATTAAAAGTTGTAAAGCTTAATGTTTTTAAGTATAAGGTAAGTATTTAATATTATATTTAAAGGGCTTGTTTTAAGCCGTATAACGCTTTATTTAACTTATAATATTTATTAATATTATCTTTAAATTTAAAAGGTTATTTAATATAAATGTCTTTATTTATATCTTTATATAAGAAGGTTATAATAATATTTATTTATTTTATTTTAAGGTTTAAAGCTGTTATTATTATAAATATAGCTTTATAATTTATAAGTTTAATTATTAAAGTAAACATATTAATATAATTTAACCTTTTTACTTATTTAAAGCTTTAAACTATTTATTTTGCTTTATAATAAATAATCTTACTGTTAAGTTCCCTTTTTATTTTATAAACTTATTTTCTTAATAATGGTTTTTTATAAGTAAATTATATAAATTTTACGTTTAATTATTCACTAATGATTTATATTTAATATATATCGCCGAATATCATTATTTTACCTTAATATCTTTTTAAACTTATTAATATGTTTTAAGTTTAAGTATTTTAATTATTAATAATGTTATGTTTAAAGTTATTAAAGTGAGGTGGAATGTTAAATATACCGTTAATTAATATCTTTTAAGTTATATTTACTTAATATAAAGCTTAAAGTTATAAATCTTTATTAATAATAAATATAAAAAATTTCCTTAATATATTAAAGGATTTTATTATAACATTCTTAGTTATATTTATAACTTTTAATTAAAACTTAATAATTATATTATAAAGACTTAAATAACGTTTATTATTATAAGTTTAACGGGTTTTAATTTAAAACTTAATTAACGTAAAGTACCTTATATTTATTTTATATAAAGTAACTTTAAAGTATTTTTTTCCGTCTTTTACCTTATAAGCGCTTGTTATAATAAAGGTGATTTAATTTTTTATCACTTTTATAATATTATTAAATTTATAATAAAAATGTGTAAGTAATTTTTTTTAAAAATAACGTTATTAACGTTAATAATAATATTTCTTTTTAAGTATAATATCTTATAATTATATATGTTATTCTTTTCATAACTTAACATTTTATAGTTAACGATCCGTTTTTTAAGTATATTAACTTTTAAGTTTTTTAAGTAATAATTATTAACTTTTATTATTATTAAATAAGTTAAATTAAATAATGCTTTATATTAAACTTCGTAAAATGTTTTATTTAATTTACGGTTAAAAGATTTATTTATAATATAAACCGTCGTTTAAATAATAATAAGTTAATATTTTATTAATATATCGTTTTTTTAAGCTTAAATAATTATTATGTTAACTTTATTTTTTAATTTATTAATGATATTTTTAGTAAAACCTTTTTATTAATATTACTTTATAATTATATAATATATAACGATATTTTTTATTAATTGTGAGGTTATACATTAAGGAGGCATATCGCGTTAAGATGATTAACGCTTTAGCGCTATAGTTATAACTAATTATTTTATAGCCTTTTAATTTCGTAGATTTCTTAATAAAATATTAATTAATTTATTTATTAATATAATCTTTAATAAGTAATAATACTTTTACCCATCGATAAAGCGTCTCATATTATATTAAACTTATTAATATAAATTTAAAATTTATATACTTTCTTTTCCCGTATAAATTAAATCGCAATTTAAGTCACGATAATTAACAATTTAATTTAAGGCGGCTTAATATTAAAAGTATAATAAGCTAATTAAAGAACGGATATAAATATGCTTGTTATTTTAATAAGCAACCTTTAAAGCTAAGAGAAGTAAGCTATTAAAAATACTTTTAATATATTATTATTAAGACTTTATTATCATTAAGTAACTTAATTTTAAAAGTATACCACTTTAATCCTTAAAACACTTAAATAATCACGACTTTAATCACTTTTACGATAAGTAAAAGGTAATTATTTTAAGATTAAAATTTTTCTTAAAATTTGCTTACTTTATACCTTCCACCTTTTCACCTTTTAAACCTTTTAATTTTAAACATTAAAGGCTTACACTTTCCACTTATAAAAATAAGTAATAGTTTTATCTTATATTAAATATCTTTTAAGATATGTAAATTAAAGAAGAAATGTAATAAATAATAACATTTTTAAAAGATAAAAATAACGTTAAATTATGATACGTATAAAAGCTTTGCCGTATAAATATCGATCGTATAATTACTTACGCATAAATAATCCATCCAATAAAATAATCTTTTATTTTAATGGTATTTAAAGGACGATATATAAGAAATTTATTAAAGATTAAGTTTAAATTTAAACTTAAATGGATAATTAATGACATAAAATTTTAAGAGAGTTTTATAAAAATCGTACACTTTTTAAACATAAGATTAATGTTAACTTAAACAACGTTAACTTAAGTAACGTAATTAGTTTAAACGATATAATTAACTTAAGTAACGTAACTAGCTTAAGTAACATCGATTATAATAATCGGATTAACGTTGATAATATTGTAAAGACTTTTCTTTTATACGGTAAGAATATTTACATCTTTAGCTAAATTAACGGTTAAAGCTTAAAATCTTAAATTAAAAGTTAAATTAACAAGATTAACTCGCTTTTTATTAGAAAAATTACTGGTAGTAACTAAGATATTATTAACGTCTTTACCTTTAAACCGATCCTTTAACAGTAAAAGGTTAAGTTTAATATAAATATAAGGTTAAATAACTCCCGTAATATAAGTATTAAACCAGCTAACATTTTCCTTTATGACTCATATAAAGTTACTTAAAAAACTAACAACAACTACATTAAACAATAATTTAATTATTAACATTCTTAAGAAAATATTAAAACTAATTTTAAAGATCTTAAAAACCTTAATAAAATTATCGAACTTAAAATCGATAATAAAAAGATCATTAAATTTAAAATCTATAAATTTAAAATCGATAAAATTATTAATAAAATTAAAATAATTAATAAAATTATTAATAAAATTAAAGCTGATAATTTAAATTTAAATTCTTAAACTATTAACCTTTAACTTAACGTTATAAATTATAAACTTATTAATATAAATTACCACTTTAAAGCTACACGTATAATGTTATAATTATATGATATTAATAATACCGCTTATATTAATAAAATCGACTATGATAATATTAAATAATAAACGTTTTAAGTTAAGGGAGTAAATAACGTAACTTGAAATAAAACTTATATAAATGTAAGTAAATAATTTAAACAGTAATAGCCGTATCGGTGGTAGTAATAATGACGATAATGCGGCATTAAAAAAAGCATAAAAATAAATAATTAAATATATTATAACTATAAACTTAACGTTTAATAGTATATAAAAAGAACTTATAAGTAGTTAAGGCTTTTATTATAAGGCCTGCCGATATTAATAACTCCTGATAGCCGAATTAATTACCTGACAGCTGGTTAGGTAGCTGTAATTATATATTTAGAAGGTAATCTGTCGTATCAAGTTTAAAAGAATCAACCCTCTTTTTACTATAAGTCCATATGGTAGCTTCACTCCGTTTGATTAATTAAGCCTTGATTAATATTGTGGTAAGGTAATAGGAGTGGTTCCGCATCCGTTTAACGCATAAGAAGATAAGTTAGGAAACGAGTTAAGAACCAAGTCACGATAGCTTTAAATAGCAAAAAACCTACGAATAAGATTTTTAAGCTTCGCGCTTAAGTTGAAGAGTTTACGCATTAACTTTAATAATTAAGGACTATGAACGATATTAACAAAAAGTTTAAGAAAGTAAAGACTATACTAAATTAGTACAAATTTAAATAAAAGCTCCCTAAAAATTAATACTTAAAAGGACTTAAGAACTTCCTTATTTAAAAAGAAATATTCTTTATTACTCTTTAATTAATCGGTTATATACTAGACGTGGCATTTACCAAGATAAATAACTTAAAGATCGCTTATATAATCATTAATAACATTAAGTTAAACCTGATAAGGCTTATTATAAAAGAACGTTACGATATCGTAATGATGGAAAGATTAATAACAAATTATTAAATATAAGGCAAGTAATAAAAGATGGCTTTATGGGAAGAGCTTACGGCAATTAAATACGATGGTGGCAACTTTATTAAATATACGACATAATTTACCTACCTTATTAATTATAACACCAATATTGGCAATAAGATTAGTAAAATATAATAATAATTAATATTCTTAAAAGGTGTTAAGAAAAAAGTTAAAAATTAAGTAGCCTGTTAACGTACTTTATTATAAATTTTTAACCTTAATATGTAAGTTATAAAAGATAATTTTATTGCCAAGTACTGGTAGCTTATTAAAAAGGAGATAATTAAGGAAAAGTTAAATAAAAAGGCGTATAACGTTATTAAGCCGAAGAAGTATAAAGATATAGCTAATTAGGACCTCGAATAAGGATCGTTTTATTATAATTGCGGAGAGTATAGCTATGTAGCGAGGAATTGCCCGAAGAAGGGTAAGGGAAACAAGCCGGCTGATAACCTTAATAGCTAGCTTGTGGAATATAAATCTGCTGCCACCATTTATAATGGCGTGGAATATAATGGCGGTGTTTATTGAGGAATAAACTTAAGGTGGGAAGGCGTCGTGGGAGGCGTATACGTTGTAGCGTGTATACTGTAAAGAAGTAGCAATATAGATTTATTACTAGAAGGAACGTTACAACGTTTAATACTGTAAGGAATAAAGGAACTTATTAATTAAGAACCGGGTAAAAGTAATAAGGATTATTATAAGAAGGCACGTTAAATTAAAAGAGTAAGAAGATATCGTTAGCTTAGAAGGCGTGTAAGTAGTTAAGGCTTTTATTATAAGGCCTGCCGATATTAATAGCTTTTAACAGCCGAACTGATTACCTAACAGCTAGTTAGGCAGCTGTAATTATGTATTTAAAAGGTAATCCGCCGTATCGAGCTTAGAAGAATCAACCCTTTTTTTACCATAAGTCTATAAAACCGATTAAAAAAATAATTACCGGCGTAGTCGATAAATGGTGTGACGTTTAAGTTATAATATATAAAGTAGTTAAATAAAAGATTAACCTTAAAGGTTAAAACTTAAACTATATTAATTTATTTAATCTAATAAAAGGGAAAATTAACGGCATAAAAGAAAAAAAAATAGTAAAATAAAAAATATTATAAAGAAATATTTATATCTTCATTAATATCGTTAAGAATATGTTTATAAGTTAAGCTTAAATAAACATTATTTGTTAACGTTTATTAAAATTATATCGTGGCGACGTAAATAAATAATAAGGATTATAAATATTTATTAAAAAATAAAAAATGTGTATAAATTTTAACTATTATTTAAGTAAGCTTTTTATTAAATTTAAGATTATTAAGGTTAAGGCGACAGAAAATCTTAATAAGGCAAAATAAGTATAAAACAATATCTTTAAGAAAGTTAACTTTTAAGTGTAAGTTATAAATATTATACATAATTATCGATTATTATAAATGGATTAATTAGTTTAATTTATAAACTATATTTATAATAAATTAAATCTTTTTTTTAAGTTATAATTATATTATTTATATTATAAATATCTTTAAAAGATTATATTATTTATTTTAAGGAATGAAGTAATGTTTAATGTAATAAATTCTTAGTTATTAAGATTAAAGATTTATTATAAGCGTTAAAAAGCATTAACGATTAATTAATTAAAGATTTATTATAAGCTTAAGACTTAAAGTTATTAATAAATTTTAAGAATAATATCGACGATAACGTTAGTAATAGTTAAATTTAATAAAGAGATAATTATTAAGGTTAATATTGTTAAAAATTAAAGTATAAATTTTAAGGAAAAAACGAATGGGATAAATGTATATATAAAGATATATATAAATGTGGTTTTAAAGATGATAAAGGTAAATAACGTGATTAGCGAGGCGGTAAATATTGTGATAAATATTGATAAAAATAAGGGGGATGTTTAAAAAGACGTTTGTTTTATTAACGTTGTTAGTGTTAATGGGTAAAAAGTGGATGAGGTGACGGATATATAAATAATGAGGTATATATTAAGTATAATGATATAAATAAAGAGGAAAAAAAGATTAAATTAACTGAGTAAAGTTATCTTATAATTAATAAGTTTAACTTAAACTTAGAGGCAGAATAAGTTTAATTAAATAACGGTTTAAATTATTTTATGTATTAAATTAAGTAGTGTAATCATAAAAAATATGTTATTAAAAAATATAAAGCTAACGGTAAAAAGGTTGTTATAAATAAAGTTGAAAAACGATATATTGTAAATTAATAAAACAAAAAGCGAAGAATTTATAGAAAATGCGGTAAGGTATTTAATATTTATGTAAATTGTTTTAAATATATATATGTTAATAAATGTATTAAACTTAAAATGCTAAGTATAAGACTTATATTTAAGGTATTTAAAAAGACGTTAAAATTTAAAAAAACGTTGGAATTAAAAAAGGTGAGATTTAAAGTATTAGTTGACATAAGTGATTTTTAAACAACCCTTTCGATAAACTCATTTAACAACAAAACGTCTACATTAAACGACAAGCGGTAGCATTTTACCGAAATATAAACCTTTAAAAAATCGTTTAATAAAGATAATAAGGTAACAAAAGATAAGATAATAAGAAATATGTATAATATAAATGATAAGTTTATTAATATTAAATTAAAAAAAAGATTAAAATCTTATCGATTAAATAAACATTTTTATTTAAAGATTAATATTATTAATAATAAAGGCGACTAATCGATAATATATGTTAATTTAAAAGTATTAAATAAGATGGTTAATAAAGAATAGTTGAAGAAATTTATTAAAGATTTTAATATAATCAAAATAAAGAAGTTAATAATTGTAGGAGGCATTTTTAAAAAGGTTAAAATAATTAAGAAAGTTAGATTTATATTTTAAATATTTATTAAACGTTTTAGTTTAAACGTTGTGGTGTGTGTTAAAGTTGAAGTATAAATTTATAAGTAAAATTTAAAGCTAAATTTCCTATTAAAAAGTGAATTTTGTGTTAATTATGGAGTTATTTTAAATTACTTGAAGATTTTAATGATAATGGCTTTTTACCTTAAAGTAAAGATTATTATTAAGTTTATAAAGATTAAAAGTATCGTGAGACGGAAAGTTTTATATGTTAATTATATAATTATTTTATTATATATAATATTGTTAATATAAGTGGATTATATAGATTTATTAATTAAGAAAGATTTTTAATTTTAAGTAAAATATCTTAAAATAATGTATAATATATATAATATTTTGACGTTAAAAAGCGTAATCTTTTTTAATAATATTAATAAAGAAATGGTTATTTATTGTAAAATTAAGTTAAGTGTAATTTATAAGATTAAAGTATAAAGATATTTTATAACCATATAAGAGAAAGCTAATATGGCTTAAGTAATAAGATTTAATATTAATGTTTTATAAGGCGATTTTTTAACGATAGAATTCGATATTAATAACGATATAAATAAAGCTTTAAAATTTATTAATAAGATTCTTAAAGACGTTTAAAAGACCTTTTAATAAAAGGGAGGTTTTTATGATATCCCAGCACTATCATTAAGCACGATAAAGCTAAACAGTATATTAAAAATATTAACAAAAAACAAAGTTTATTACTATAATATTAAATTTAAATTTACTAAAGATTTTATTATTTTAATAAAAGGATTTAATATATAATAAAACTGAAATATTATAAAAATACTAAAGTTAAAAAAAATAATAATAGATTTAATTAAAGGTTAATAAAAATATTATAAAACCGGTTAAGTATATTTATTTAACGTTTAAAATAAAAAATTCTTAAATAAAATATTTAATATAATACATAATGTTGGAAAGATAAATTAAATAAAATATTTAATACCATTTAACTATTTATATTTTATAATATAACATATTATAAATAATAAACGGAAAGGTAAAGTAATAATTAATTTAAAATTATTAAATAAGTATACCTTAACTAATAATTACCCACTCCTACAATAAAAAAACATTATATTAAGAATAAAAGGTAAAAGATTTTTTAGCGTGATAAATAAATTAACATTCTTTTATTAATTGCTAGTTATAAAAAAGCATCGTGATTAAATAATAATTATATTATTAAAAAGATTAAAAGTATTAAACATATATTTAATAAGTTTTAAAAACTTATTAACATACGTATAAAGATTCATAAACTAACAATTAAAACTATTTAACGATTTTATAAAGATATATATCGACGATATAATGATATATAACGATATAATAAATAAGTATATAGTATATTTTAAAGATATCTTCATTATATGCAATAAAATCGGTATTACGTTATTATTAAAAAAGTCATTTATCGGATATAACTAAATAAAATTACTTAAATATATGATAAATAATAACAGTATTTTCGTTATTAAAGAGCAAATCAAGGTTATTAAAAAGATTAAAATGTCAACGATATTAATAAATCTTAAAATATATATTAAGATAACAACGTTTTTAAAAAAATATATCCTATAATATTAATAAAAAGTATTATCTTTATAACAACATAAAACTAATATACTTATAAATGGATAAAAAAAGGACGAGATATCTTCAACAACATTTAATAAATATAAATATACTAGTTATAGTTATTTCAAGCTAAATAATTAAAAGAAAGAATCGTTTAAAATCTTTTAAAAAAAACTTTTTAACCTTTTAAATTTAACATATTAAGATTATAACGACGTGATATTCCTAAAGATTAATACATCTAAGCAGTAAAGATTTAATATTATAATCTTTTATTTAAACGTTAAATGAGATGATAAACATATTTTTATCGATAAGATTAGATTAATTACCTTCTTATTAAAGGTTTTTACGAAGATAAAAGCTAAGTATTTAGCGATAAAGCTGGAAGTGGCATATTTAGTGTAAACTTATTAATAAAATTAAATTTAACTTTAGTTATATATTAAGTTAGTAATGGTTTTAATAAACCATGGAGTAATAAAAAGTATTGTTAATTAAATGTTATTAAAAACCATAAATGTTAATAAAATGAATAGTAAATTAATGGTTATTTCTTTATATTTTTTGTAATTTAAGTTTAACGTATATTATATTTTAAAAAAGATAAATTTAATATTAAATACATTATTAAGATTATTAATAACTAATACTATAAAAGATATTACAAAGAGAAATGATTTATAAAAGTTAATATTAAACGATGTTGTTAAAAATTTCGGTTATATAACCATTAACGTGATAATAAACGAAATATTTAAAAAGAAGGTTATTAAAAAATATGATAATAATAAATAATTTTATAAACTTAAGGATATTCTTTAAAACGTTAAAGATGAAAATATTGCGAAATGGTATAAATATAAGATAAAAGATGGTTTTTTATATTATATTACGGAAATAAAAATAAGGAGGTTAATGATTTTTTTATCGATAGTTAAAAAACTTCTTAAAGCTGTTTATAATGTAAAGTATCATTTTAACGTTAAAAGGATAATATAAGATTTAAAATATGTTTATATTTAAAACTTGTTAAGGAAGATATAATAATATTTGTAATATTACCTTAATTATTAATAAAATCGTAATGATTGTTTAAAGTTAATAAGAGAGTTAATGCTGATTAATTTAGTTTTAATCTTATATTATATGATCGCATAAAACTTTATTATTAGATTACTAATAATATTATTAAAGAATATCTTATAAATGATGAAAGGATTTTTAATTTACGACGTTTTAATGGTAATTATGTGTAAGTTTAATAAAAAAGTAATCTTAATTTTTAAATATATAAAGTATAAAGCAACTTATTAAAAATAATTAATATTAAAAGTGTTGATGTTATATGATTAAGGAGTGTTAGTAAAAGTAATATTAAATAAAGATTTAAAGTTTATATCTAAATTATAGCAGACGATGTTTGTTTAATTAAGAATGAAACTAGTAATGTTAATAAGTTATTATTTATAAATTAACGGTTAATTAAAAAGGAAGAATTAAAATGTTAAAATAACGATTAAATATTATAATTTAACGATAAATATATCGTGGGACGATATTATATTAGCCTTATAATATAATCTTAATAATATTAAATTAACGGTATTAAAGAAATCATTAAACGAAATAATATATAGTTTTAAACTAAAGATTATGTTGTTGTTATTAAAGATATTTATCAACGTTGTTAATTATAACATAATACGTAAATTATATTAAATAAAAGCGAAAGCAGTAATTAATTATATAACAGTAAACGTTAAAGTTAAATATAACGTAAAACATAAACCGGTTTTATTTAAAATAAGTAAATTAATATATTTAAAGTTGTATAAAAGTTATAATCTTTTAAGTAAATTATTATAAAAATGGTCGATATAATGTGTGGGATTATTATTAATTATTAAAAGAGTAAGCGATTTAACTTATAAACTTAATATCTTTTCGAGTTAGCGTATTTATAAGGTTATATTAATTATTCACTTATATAAAATACTATAAAAAGCAAACTTATATAGATAATAAAAACCGTAAGCTAGTTAAGTGATTATATAAAGCGATGACGACAATTAAATCTTATATAAAATTAAGAAGCTGATTAAAAGAAAAGTTAATTATATTAAAAAACCAACATTAAAATATTTAATGCGATGGAAGGATTACTTAATAACGTACGATTAATGGTATCCACGAAAACTATTTACGTAAAACGTAACGAAGCTTATCGATAAATTTAATAAGGAGTACCCGTTAAAACCGGAGGAGATTAAGCTAAAAACCCCGGAAATTATCGTTAAAGCAGATGATTCGGTTAAAGACTCGGCCAACGATAAAACAAGTGACTCGAACGATAACAAGAAACATAACGATAAAAAACAAGATTTTAAAAAGTAGCAAAAAGAGGAATTAAAAGTGAAGATTATCGATAAAATTTTAAAGATTAATATTAAAATCATACTATTAAGTAAAAAGATTTTATACGATTTAAATAATTTAAAATTTAACGGTAAAAAGTTAAATAAACTTAATAAACCTAAATTAAATTAAAAAGTTTTATTAAATTAACAGTTCCGACTCCGTTAATGCGATATATTAAATTAATACGGTTTTTATTACGTTAATGCGATTTATTTTTAAATTTGCTGCTTTATTATAATCTTTAAACTTATTCTTTAAAACATTATTTTAAAAGAATTTTATTTCTTTTTATTTATTATTTAATATCGTATAATTATTTTAAAGTATTATTAAAGCGATATATTAATTACGTATACTTAATATTATTAATATCTTAATTTTTATATTAATATATGCTTAAAAATTCTTAAAATATTTTAATATTAAAAAGCTGAAAATTACTTATTTAAATATAAAGGTTTATAACTTATATTTTCTTTTATGGCGTATTTATTAATTTCAATTCTTTAATAACGTACTTATTATTTTTTAGTGGCGTATTTACCATTTTTTAATAACGCACTTATTATTGTTTATAGCGCATTTATTAATTTCTTTTATTAATTTAATTATTTTTAACATTAACGCGATAAGCGTAACTTTAAACTTTACATCTTATAATTATATAATCGTTGCTTAATTTAATTAATTAATAATGGTAACTTAAAATTAAATGGTTGTTAATATAAGTAAACCCATCGTTAATATATTTATTATTAATATAAATAAACTTAACGTCGTTAATATAAGCGAAAATATTAACGAACCCGCGACGGTAACGATAACGTTAATAAAGTAAAAACTTAATCTTTCTTAGCTTACTTACGACGAGCGCGTTTATATTAAAATTAACAACGATAATGATAACGATAAAAATAACGTTAACGAAGCTAACTTAATTAACGTTAATCTTATACTTAATAATCACATATTATTAAATATTAAGTTTAAAATATCGAAACGTAAACGTTAAAAGATAATGTCGGATATAATAACTTTTTATAACTTTAATTATAAGACTTATAACGTTAATCCGATGAAGTTAAAAATTAACGATATGTAGGAAGATTTTAAATATATCATTAAAGTGAAAAAAAGCATAAAGTTAATAAAGAAGTGGCGTAATTATAAAATATTATTATAGTGTAAAGTTTACATAGTTAAAAGTCTCTTTAATAATAATGATTTTAAGTTAATTAATGATATAAAAGATTCGAAGGTATACTTTTATAAAGTAGTAAGTATCGCAGGCATTTATTAATAGTTTAACGTAAATAAAATATAAAGTTATATGGCGTAAATTAAACCATATACTTTATTAACATTAATGTGGTTATATTATACGATAAATATAAAACTAAACGCCATAATTAATCTTAAAGACGGAATTAATTAAGATAAAAATAAATTATATAATAAGATAAAATGGTTATTACTTAATCGTAACATGCTTAAAGTATTAAGAATTTATAAAAACGTAGTAAAAAGTTTTAATAATATATTATAAACGATACATTAAAAACTGTTAAACACGAGACTAAGATGGTTATTATAATCACTTAACAAGATAATAATACCGTTATTTTAAAAGAAGGTTTACTTATAAGATTAAAACGGCGAAGAAGATGATTTAATTATATCGTCGCTTTACGACGTTATAATAAACGTTAAACTTTTAAAAAACGATAGGTTAAATCTTAAAGAGATTTTACGATAAAAAATTAAAAAAAGCTTTAACGAGGTAAATAATCTTGTCGAATCTTAAGGAAATTATATATACGATATATATAAAGAACATTAAAAGATTTTATTAAACATTTAGCCGTAAGTTAACATAATCTTTAATACGATAAAGGAAATAAATAAAAAACTCAAGATATTAAATAAAACATTAAAGTTAAAAGTTAATAAAGTAAAAGTAATTAATAATAAGTTTAATAAAATTAAGTAAAAGCTTAATAAAAATAAAACGTTAAAAAGAATTAACGTTAAATTAATAAAGATTTTAAATTAATTAAAAGTAATCTAATAAACATAAATATAAGTAAGTTTAATTTAAACTTAACCGATATAACAGTTTATAAACTAGTTAATATTAAGTTAACTAACATTAAGCTAACCTACATTAAACCAGCTTACATTATAATTAACGTCGACTTTATAACTAATGTTTACACTTAAAGTAAAGTTAATAAAGTCGATAAGTAAGCCCGTAAAAACCGTATAAAAAAGGTCGTTAAAAGATTTAAATTTTAAGAATAATATTAAAACGATACCATTTTTAAGAAAAAGGTAAATGTAAAGCCATACATTAAGGAAGCGTATCGCGTTAAAATGATTAACGCCTTAACGTTATAACTATAACTAATTATTCCGTAGCTTTTTAATCTTATAAATTTCTTAATAAAACATTAATCAATTCATCCATTAATATAATCCTTAATATCGATAAAATTATTAAAATTTAAAACTTATATAAAAGCTTAACTTATCGAGTATAATTATATAACACCGTTTTTTAAGTTTTTCCCATTGTTATAAAAAGTTTTTAAACGTTAAAAATTAATTATTAAGTTACTTTATAAATACGGTTTAATTTATATATAAATAATTATAAGCGATAATTAACTAGCTTTTATATCTTTTATACCTTTTGATATTTAAAGATATTTTAATTTTATTTAAATATAACGATTTTAATTAATAAATACCATGTTAAATATTACCTTTATAAGGTTTTTCGTGTATTTTACCTTATATATAAATTTTGTAAAGGTAGTATTCCTTTTATAAGATAATGTTAATAAATATTTTCATTAAGTTTTTAAAGCTTTAATTATTAAAATAACTTATTTATTCGTATTAAACCTTTAATAATAAGTTAAATATTAAGTAAAAGTGAAGAGTTATATTAAGGTTAATTATATTAAAGTTATTATTTTTTTAATTTATTATATATAAGCCTTTTTTTTTAAACGTTATAAGAAATATTTTCTCTTTTTTTATCTTAAAAGTAACATCTTACTTAAATAAAAACTTAACTTTTTTTTTAATAAGTAATAATATTAAAATAAAATTATAAGTTAACGTTAAATAATAAATAACGTTAATGATTTTTACTTTTTTAAAATATTTATTAATAATGACTTAAAAGATTATTATATCTTATAGTTTAATTATAATGACTTTTTTATTAATGTTATAAATAAATAGCTTTTTATAAAAGCGTAAGTTTATAAATAAAACCTTATTATAATAAGTTGTTTAATTATAACCGTTATTTAATATTATTATCTCTTTTAGCTTTAATATTAATTCTTTAACTTTAACTTTTAAAAATGCTATAAAGCTTAAGCTTATTAACGTTTTTACCGTTAATAAATGTTATAACACGTTATTAAATAAAGGTTTAACTATTAAATTAACTAACTTTAAGGTAAATTTATCGGTAATAACATTTTATATTAATAAATTAAAAATATTTTTATTAAGTAACTTTTTATAAAAAATTTTAAATAATATGTTTAATTTCACGGAAGCATATATTTTATAATCCGTAATATCTTTAAAAGCCATAAAAATGGTAATATAAATAAGTAATTCTTCGATGTTTTATTAATTAATTATAAGGTTAACAGCGATTTTAACTTTAATTTTTTACTTTTTAACTTTATTTAAATCTTTAAAACTTTTTATTAACTTTTAAGTCGTTTTTTAAAATGTTTTTCAAAACATTTAAAAGAGTTATAAGTAATTACTTTATACTTTAAGTTTACTTAAAGATTTATACTTAAGTTAAATAAAAAAGCGAAATTAAACGATGCTTTATTTTAAGCGCTTTAATTAATCTTTAAATATAAGCCCTTTTATTAATTTAATCGTTTATAGCTTATAAAGGTAAAGTTATAACCTTTTCGTTATATTTTATTAATTTTTATTAATGTTACGGATTGTAACGAGGGGGTTGTTATGGTTATGGTAAAAGTATGAATATATTAAAGATAAAGCTATCGTTAATTTATAAGCAGCCTTTTCTTAAATATTAATAAGGCTAAAGGTTAAAATCTTAATATCTTCCCTTTTATCTATGAATCTTTTAAAAAGAGCTGTTATTAATTGATAAGTTTGTTAATTAAAATACGGTAGGTTTATTAATTAAATAATTAATTAACTAGACTTTTAATTTTAATCGTTAATTAATAAGTTTATTAATTAAGTCTGTTAATTAAGATACGGCAGGTTTATTAATTAAGTAATTAATTAACTAAGCTGTTAGTTTTAATTGTTAATTAATAGGTTTATAAATTAAACCTATTACCGATTAATAAAGCTGTTAGTTTTAATCGTTAATTAATTAGCCTTTTTAAAAGAGTTATTACTAATTAATATGTTTTTTTTATTGTTATTATTTATATTATTTAATAATAAATAAATAAGTTTAACCTCCTTTTAATATATTATCTTTTTCTTATATATTAATAATTTAATAACTAGCTTTATATAATAGTTATTAAGGTTGTCTTTTATTTTACTTTAATAATAATTAACTTACATATCGATTAACGTATTCGTATCGATTAGCGTATTGTCTCGCGTATCGATTAATGTATTAACTAACGTATCGATTAATATATCATAAAACACGGCAAACGTTACTTATGTATTAATTAATATATCGATCGGTTTATTAAATGATGTATCGAAGGTTATCGAGAGATATTATAAGCTTTATAAAAATGTTATTATTTAATAATTAACGTAGCCGATAAGTTTATTAAAAAGGTTAATTATTACGATTATTAATTATCTTATCGTAAAGATATTATTTAACTTATTTTAAATAAGCTATTATTATATTAAATAGCTTTAAAATATTAAATACTAGTTTTATAAAAAACTTAACGAAAGTATCGATTTAATTTAATAAAAGGTTTAAGTTTAATAGCAATAATTTATATTAACTAGCAATTAATTTTTAACGTTATTATTATTCTTTTTACTACGTTTATAATAATTCCTTAATCTTAATCTCGTTTTAAAGAAAAAAGGTTATTAAGTGACTAGTTTTAACTTAATAATAAGTACCTATCGTCGGATTATAAGGTTTTTATCGGCTTTAACAAGATTAAATTAAATTCCCTTTCATCGTAAAAAAGATTAAAGTAATAAAAAAATTAACTAATTAACTTATAAAAGTAAACGCTAAATGTTATAAATTATAATAAAAGGGTTGTTATGATTATAATAAAAGTATAAATATATTAAAGATAAAGCTATCGTTAATTTATAAGCAGCCTTTCCTTAAATATTAATAAGGCTAAAAGTTAAAACCTTAATAATTAACGTATTTAAAAGGTAATAACTTTTACTATAAATATCGCATAAATATAAACTTTATATTAATTTATAGCTAAAATTAAAAGCTTTATTTTAATATTAATTTTATTTTAATGTAGCCATTATATGTAAACTTATAAAAGGTTAAATTTTAATAATAAATAATAATTATATAAAAAGGTAGAAAGGTGTCACGTGTATTAAAAAGGGGGGGGCTATCGTTATACCTTTTTTTTACTTTATTAACTTTTCTCGACGTATTTAAAAGATAATAACTTTTATTATAAATATCGTATTAATATATATTTTATATTAATTAATAGTTAAAATTAAAAGCTTTATATTAACATTAATTTTATTTCGATATAACTTTTATATATAAACTTATATAAAATTAAATTTTAATAGTTATAAAAAAAAGTGGAAAGGTGTCACGTGTTATAACTGTTATAACTATTACGATTATTATTAATTTTTCTTAACGTATTTAAAAGATAATAACTTTTAATAAAAATATCGCATTAAAATATAATTTATATTAACTTATAGTTAAAATTTAAAGCTTTATTTTAATATTAATCTTATCTTTATATAGCCTTTATATATAAACTTATATAAGGTTAAATTTTAATGAAAAGTAAAAGGGTAAAAAAATGTCACGCGTATTAAAAGGTGGGGGGGAGGCGGGTTTTATTTTAACGAGCTTAAACTATATGTTTTAAAAATTCTTATACCTTTTAAAGCCATATTCTTTTTAGCCAATTAAAACCTTGGAATAAGATTTTTTAAAATGTGGTTTAAGGATATTTTATCGAATTTATTTATTATTAGTAACTATTTTATTTATTAACTTTTTTATTAAATTTACGTTTATTTAATTTAATAAGTATAAGAAATTAATCGTATTAAAAGGATAAAGAAGTTAATAATTAATTTAAATATAATTTAATGTTACGTAACGACTTTTAATGGCTTTTTAACAGGTTTTTTTAACAGGGCTTTTGTTAAGATTTTTAATGGTGTTTTTAATAATGCTTTATACTTATTTAAGTAATTAAATGTTTAATATTATTATAACTTTAATATTTATAACGCGCTTACGTCGTTTTTAAATTAATATTTAAAAAAAAGAGGAGTTTTATATGTTATTTATTAAGCTAAAGCGGGTATTTTAGGGGATTAATCACGTGTAAATTACGCTAATTAATGTTGTATTATTAGCTATATCTTTCTTTTCATGTCACACAAAGACCGTCACCACTCATCATCACTACAACTTAAACTTTTACTTTAACAGTTAATATACGCTCTTTCAACTTATTACATTAATTGTCTTTTGCCTTAATCAATGGATATTTTAAAAGGTTAAAGCATAAAAGCTTATTTACAGCCTTTATAAGCTTAAATAATCCTTTTATCCTTTCCCTTAAAGCTCCCGCTCCAGCTTATTATCTTATTTAAGGATATATTTATAAGGTTTATTTAATATGTAGTGGTTAAATTATAAATAAATACGGAAGGTATGTTTTAAAGATTTTTAACGTATTTAGTTAAGCTTTTAACTTTTTTTAATTAGAAAATAACTAAATTAACGTTTATCGATTAATAAAAAAGATAAGGAATTTTATATGTCATTTATTTATTTATGAAATATTTTTTTTAAATTGTTTAATACGTAAATTATTAAATTATAAAGTTATATAGATTAAATAATAAAAAAAAATATATATTAAATTTAAGCCTTGGTATTTTTAACTAATTAAATTTACAAGGATGTTTTAAACTATTTTTTAAAAAAGTTATACTTTATAGGTTTAAGATATATTAACATTAAGCCTTTAATTATAGCTGGTATAAGCGTAACTTATAGCTCGAATATTATCTTAACTAACTTAAACTGCTTATTTAAGCTATAAGTTACGTTTATACCAGTTATAATTAAAGGGCCCGTGTTAATATATTTTAAACCTATAAGATATAACTTTTTCAAAAAACAGTTTAAAACATCCTTACAAATTTAATTAGTTAAAAGCATTAAAGCTTAAATTTAATATATATATTTTTTTTATTATTTAATACATATAGCCTTATAATTTAACAATCTATATATTAAACAACTTAAAAAAATATCTCGTAAATAAATAAATGGCATATAAAACTCCTCATTTTTTTTATTAATTAATAAACGTTAATTTAATTATTTTTTAATCGAAAAAGGTTAAAGGCTTAATTAAATACGTTAAAAATCTTTAAAACACACCTTTTATATTTATTCATAATTCAACTGTTATATATTAAATAAACCTTATAAATATATCTTTAAGTAAAATAAATAACATATAAAACTCCTCCTTTTTTTAAATATTAATTTAAAAATAACGTAGGTACATTATAAGTGTTAAAGTTGTGGTAATTATTAAGCGTTTAAATGCTTAAATAAGTATAAAGCAGCACTATTAAAAGCCTTACTAAAAAGCTACTAAAAGTTGTTACATAACGTCGAATTATGCCTTAAGTTTACTTAAGGATTTATACCCAGGTTGAAATAAGGTAGCGAAATCGAACGATGCCTTATTTTAAGCGCTCTGATTGGTCCTTGAATGTAGGCCCTCTGATTAGCGCGTTAATTTTCGGATTTTATTCTTTTCCATTTAAAAATTAATAACTTGACGAATAGTTGCCCGATTAGGAAAAGATTAACACCATTATAAAGCTAACTTAATTCCGGTTTTAATGGTCCTAGATGCACGATGATACGACTATTCGTCGTAAAGATATTAAATGTTGAGAGAAAAGGGTGATTTTTGCTGCAGGCTTCTACAGGGTAGGAAGGGTAAAACTTAACATTTTTTTTAACTTTTCATATTTAATATTTCAATTAATTATAACTTTACGTATATACGGTATATAAAGGAAAGAAATATATCGTTATAATAAAGGTTTTATAACAGTTTTAGTAGTATTTAATAAATATTTTTATTACCTTTATTAGTTAGGTTATTTAATATAAAAAAAGGTTTTCTTTAAGAATAAATTTAAAAGAAATTAAAATAAATTTAAAAAAAATAAAGAAACGTAATAAAATAAATATTTAAAAATAGTAAAAAATTAAGATAAATACTCTGGACGGGATTCTGCTTTTTTTACTTTCTTTATTATTATTATTCTTTTTTATTCTTTTAAATATTTAATCTTTAATTTAAAAAAAACGTGCCTTCCGCGAGGAAAAATTTTATATATTAATATAATATTATTTAAATGGCGATGTTAATATAAGTATTATTATTTTAATAATATCCCGTTAAATTTTGACTTTATTTTATTAAGTAAGTGGTAAAGTTTTACTATTAATTAACATTTTATCGTATATTAATTTAAACTTTTATTTTAAATATTTAAATAACTTCGTAAATATTAGCTTAAATAAATATAATTTAAATAATGCTTTAAGTTTATTTAAAGATTTATACTTAAATTAAATAAAGTAACGGAATTAAAACGATATTTATATTAAGCGTTTAAATTAATCTTTAAATATAAGCCTTTTAATTAATTAATCGCTTATAATTTATAAAAGAAAAGTTATAATTTTACCTTTATTACTTTTTTCGACATATTTAAAGGTTAATAACTTTTATTATAAATATTACATTAATATATAATTTATATTAATTTATAATTAAAAATAAAGGCTTTATTTTAATATTAATTACATATTAATATAAATTTTAAAAGTAAATTTATATAAGATTAAATGCTAGTGGTTATAAAAAAAGTAAAAGGATATTACGTATAAAAAAAAGCTATTATAATTATTATAATTATTACATTTATTATAATAGCTTTTATTAACTTATTTTAATAAAATAAAATAAA
>MU386613.1:0-10719 GCA_022497025.1 Hypoxylon sp. FL0890
TTAAGCTTTAAAATATTACGAGATTTACGAACTTTACCATTACGTTAAATTACGTTTATTAAAAATAAAGTTATTATTTTAATATATAAAGGTATTTTCTTCGTAAATAATTCTTTAAAAAATTTATATTTTTATATATATAAATCGTAAAAATATATAATTATCGAGATTTTATATAAAATTAAATAAGCTTTTACGTAATATATTTTATATATTTATTAATATATATTTTAAAATAATATTTATTTATTTATATAAAAACTTTTTTTATTTTTAACTTTTAAAATTATAATATTTATTAAAAATTATAAAAAAATTATATAAAATAAACTTATTTTTTATCATTTATTTTTATATATATAAAACGTTTAAAATAATTATTAATAAATAAATGTATATATTTTTATAAATAAAAAAACTTTTAATAAATAATATAAATATAAATATATTAATTAATTAATATTAAATAAAATTATTTTTAAAAATTTTATTATAATTTTTATAAATAAATAATGTTTATTTTATAATTATAAACTTATTAGGGATAACTAGTTTTATAAGGATAGTCCCATAAAGTTATCCCTTTAACGATAAGTTTTTTTATTTTTAATATACTCTTTTAGTTATATTTTTAGTTTATTATCTTCATTATTAATATAATACTTATTATTTTATTTGAATAGCCTTTTTAAGCTTATAAGCTTAACGTATTAAATATTAATGCAGCTTTAATAAAGACTTTGCAATTTATAATATCTAATGTTTATTATTAAATCGAAGCTAGTTACTTAATAACTTTTTTTTTTTAAGATAAAAAGATTAAAATTATAAAATTATTATAAGTTAGCTGTAAGTATATAATAGATTGTTAAAGTTATATAATAAAAAGAATAATAATAATATTAAAGATTAATTTTTAACCGATATAAGTTATTACTGTTAAACTTAATAAGTTGACTTTTTAATTAAGCTTATTAACTATTAAATAATAAGAATTAACGCTTGTAAAGCGTTTAAGATTTAAAGATGTAAAGGTTTATGTTATAAATATTAAACTTTTTTTAAGCTAAAGACTTTATTTATTATTTAAAATAAGACTTAAAGTGTTTATAAAGACGCTTATAAGTGAGATTAAAAGAGATTAAGGTTTTAATTAAGTTTTAACTTAATAAAATTAAAGATCTTATCGTTTATCTTATAAAATAGCTTAAATATGAAATCTTAAAACTTTATGAATATGAATTATTTAAGTAAGCTTAAGATAAAATGAGGAGGATAATTGTTAAAGTTAAAAAGGATAAAATATTTAAAAAGTTTAAGAATTTAAGCTTTAAAGAAACTTTAAAAATTAACGAAGTTATATTAGCTTAAGTAAGTTTAAGCTTGTAATAATATGAATTATTATTAATAAAAAAGTATAACTTTATAAGCTTTATATTAAATTTAAAAGATAATGAAAAATCGTTTATTAAAAAAGATAATAAGGAAGAAGATAAGGAGATTTACCTTATAAAAAAGGAGAGTTATCTTATAAATGAAAGAAAAAACTTTAAAATCGAAGAAAATATCTTTAATCGCGCTTTATAACTTGAAAAATAAGGTTATTAAATATAATAATAAATACGTAGCGATTATTTTAAACTAAAATTAAATATTATTAAGCGAGAGCGACTTATAAAAATTAGTGAAACGGCCGAAGCTAGCCTTAACTAATATATAAATAACGTTAATATAAAAAAGATTAATGGTAAACTTTATAAAGTTAATATTAAAAAGTTATAATTAATAAACTTAAAACCTTTAAAAACTTATTAACACATACCATTAAAACCTTTATAATAACCATTATAGTAAAACTTTTAACGTTGTTAAACTTTAAAAGGAAAAGCGTTTAAAGGTTTATTAAATCATAAAATGAGCTAAATAATTATAAAAACGAGGATAATTTAAAATTAAATATTCTTTTTAAGTGGTATTTATTAGTCTTAACTAATAAGGTTGTAGCATTAAATAAACGTATAATTTAAGTTATTATAACCTTTTATAAAACTACGTAAAGCCTTATAATAAACGGCTTAACCGTTTAAATAACCTAAAGACCTTTAAATATAAGAAAATTCTACCTGTTTTTAATAAAAGAAAAAGAGAGTAAAGGAAAAAATAATATTTATTAAAACGACGGTAAAAATAATTATTATAACGATTTTTATATATAGATTTAACGTTTTAATAAATTTATTAAGAATAATCTTACTTAGGAGTAAGTTATATTCGAAAATATATTAACTTTATTTTCTAAAGATGTTTATAATTAATAAGATATATGCTTGTTAATATTTAAAAGGGAAGCTTTAAAAAGTAGCTTATTAGTTTTTAAGGTAGTTATTTTTAAGGAGTTTAAGATTAAGCCTATTAATATATTAATATAGTTAAAGAATGCTACGCTTTTTATAGATAATATTAAAAATAACAAACCTGTAAAAACGTTTACTAGCTAGTTATTTATATACGTTAAAGCTTAAGGCGATTTTACTTAATTTTAATTGCTTATATATTTATATTAAGCCTTGGCATTAGCTTTATAAAAGCTATTATTAGTCTTGATAAAAAGTTCGAGGATAATAAAATGACTTAATATTATTATTAAAAAGTAATAAATCTTTTAACGAAAGTTAAAAAGCTTTATAAGAAGTAGCTTAACCTTATAAATTAACTTAAATCTTAAAAATCCTTTTAACGGAAAAGAAACCTATTAAAGTAATTATCGAAATTTAAAACCTTTTTAATCTTAAAACGATTATAATAATAAACGTGGCTAATAATCTTTATAAGTTAATTATCTTAAACTTCGATCCTAGTTTTTTTGTTTATTATTTAATAATAAAGGCTTATTAAAGCCTACGTTTAAAGATTTTAAATAAGGAGGTTAAGACTTTAATAGGAGAGGAAGAGTTAAGTTTAATAACCGTTAATTTTTTAAGTATTAACGTTATAAAAAAAGATCTCTTTTTAAAAATGGCATCTTTACTTATTACGTTAATAAAGTTATATGGGAGTATTATAATAACGTTAAATAACTAGCTAAATAGTTTATAATTTATAAATATATATTAGCTTTAAAAGGAGAAGTAAAGGTTAAAACTAATAAAAAAATAAAGTTTATTTACAAAAAAAAATAAAATCTTAACAATTCTTATTTTATTTACTTTATAAGATTTAAGAATAAGTTTACGGGTATTATAATAACTTTAAATTCAAAAGTTACAACATTTTATGCCATTAAATAAAAAGGCTTAATAAGCTTAACTTATATTTATTATAACGTGTCTTTTATTATTAAGACTACCTTATAAAAATATAAGAGTATAATGTGTTATTAATGGCGTAATAAGCATATAAAACGGGTATCTTCTATTAACTTTAGCTTTATTTATTAACAGTTAATTATTAAGAAAATTTAATTAACCGTTAAATAAGTAGTTAAAGCTAACCTTACGTTAAAATAAAAATTTAAAGACTTTAAGAAAAAAACTTCTTACCTAAAAATAAAAGTTAAGTTTAACTTAAATACTTTTAATATTTAAGTTTATATGGATATAAAGAGTTTTAATGTTATAATTAACCGTAAATAAATTATTTAATAAGTAAAAAATCTTATCTTTTTTAAGATTAACTTTATGCTATTAAAAAGAGTTTAATTTAAGACTTTAATCGATATTTAAATTACCTTTAACTTTTATATTTAAAGCTTAACTAATAATATTAAGATTTATAGTTATTTTTTAATTATAACTTATGTTTTAAATAATTTAATACTTAAGATGTTTATAGGTATTAATTTTATAGTTAAATATGGTGTTAAGCTTGATTTTATTTAAAGTATCTGCTTATTTAAGTTAATCTTTAATATAAAGGTTAAAAGAGAAATTAATAACGTATTTAAATCTTAATTAATTATTAGGAAAATTATTATAATAAAGAAGTTAATTATCTTTATTATAAAAGAGATTTTAATTAAAGTTAATTTTATAAACTTACTTAAGTTTATAAATAAGACCGATAAATTAATATAACCTTATCACTTTAACTTAAAACATAAAGTAATGTTAAATGTTATAATGGATAAGTTTATAGTTAAAAAGGTGTTAATAAGTAATAATAAAGCTTAATTTATAACTATTTAAAAAAATTAAAGGTTAAGTTAAATTAAGCTTTATTTAAAGGGCGTTTAAGCTTAGCTGGTTAACTAAGAAGATATAAAGTCTTATTAAAACGAAGATATAATTAAAGAAAAATGGAATAACTTTATAGCCTATCAGGTAAATAAAGAAAAGTAAGAATATAATATTTATTATGTCGAAATACCGTTTAAAATAAGGCTTATTAAAGATGTAAACGGATAATCTTTTATTTAAAACGAAGATAAAAAGCTTAACCATTTTAAGTTTAATTTCTTTATACTTTTTTACGGCATTAATAAGCTTAAAGATATCCTTATTATTAAATTTAAGGTAAGGGTATTTATTAATGCTTTTAAGCTTAAGTTAATTTTTAAGGTTAAAACCTTTATAAATAAGTACGATATCTTTTGCGATAAAGGTATTATGCTTATATTAAAAGATGAAAAGATGTGTGTCGATTTTATAAATGGTTGGTAATAATAGTTAAAGCTTGTAAGAGCTTATTTATTAAAAATAAAGGATCGTTTTTTCTTTAATAAAGTTAATAACGGATTATATGCGTAAGGAAAAATGTTATATAAAACTTAATCAACGCTTATAGCTTGTTTTATATTTATTATTTAAAAGCAAGTTAATGGTGAAAAGAAAAAACGTGTAATGTTTAATCTTAAACTTTTAAATTAAATCGTTATTTTTAATGTTTATCCTTTACCTAATTAATAAAATATTATAAGAAATATAATAAGCTATTGCTATTTTACTTTTATAAATGTTTTTAGCTTTTTCTTTTAATTGCTTATAAAGAAAAAATATAGTAATTATATGGTTATTATTAATTATAAAGGATTAAAGCGTTTTTATATAGTATTAATAGGTTTTAAGAATTTTTTAACCTTTATATAACGATTTATAAATAAATTATTTAAAGATTTAAATTTTATTAAAGCTTATATCGACGATATTATTATTTTTAATAAGATTACTGAAAAATATTTAAAATATTTAAAGTAAGTGTTAAAAGTTTTAAATAAAGCTTAAATTTATATTAGCCTTTAAAAGTCTTTTATTGTATATTTTATAGTAAAACTTTTAAGTTATATCGTTGATGGCGATGAGATTTAAAAGATTAATGATTATATTGAAGTTTTTAAGAAGTTAAGTTTTTTTAATATTTTAAATATTTTAGAAATTTATTTAGGTATATTTAAGTGGTTAAGAAAAGGGATAATATGGTACGATGTTAAAGCTGTATCATTATAAACATGTAAAATAGCTTTATTAACGAAGATGTAAGAAAAAGGATTATTGTTAATGAAAGTCTTTAAGTAAGTTAAATAAATGTATATTTTAAAAGTAAAATTTAAACTTATTAAAGAAAAGCTAGAAGTTTTTAAAGAGTTGTAGAAATATTTATGCATTTAGTATAATATTTATTATAATAACTGTAATAAGCTTATTTTTATAAAGGTAAATATTTGTTTTAAAGTTTAAAGAGTTATAATATTTTAATTAAGTATTAATTAAGATGAAGAGTTTATACTTAAGAAAGATATATCTATAAATCGAATTAAACTTATCTTTTTTATGTTTAAGTTAATTATAACGATTAAAAAAAAATATAAAGTAATTGAGTTAAAGATAATAATCTTATTATAAGTTTATTATAAAAATAAGAAGTTATTAACGTTTATATAATTCCTAGTAAACGTATTTATTAATTATATAATTATTAAAAAGATTATTAATTATATGTTAATAAAAATTTTAAATCTTAATAAAGTAAATTTTAGATTAATTAATGTTACTTTTTTTTTATCTTAATTTAATTTAAATATCGTTTATATTTTTAAGTTGTTAAATGTAATGTTTAATATATTATTAAGGCTGCTTATAATGATTTAAAAAGAGAAAAACGTTTAATTTAAAATTAGCAAACTTGATAATATTTAAAAGGATTTTAATATAATTTATCTTATTATTAAAGACAGCTTTAATTAAAACTTTATAATATTTATAATTAATAACGTTTTTAAGGAATAAATTATTAAGGGTTATGCTTTAAACCTTAAATATGGAAAGGTTTATAAGATTTTACTCAATAAGGTTAAAAAAGACTTAAAGATTATTAAGAAAAAAGTTAAAAAAAAATGCGATATTGTTAAAAAGAATTTAAAAGAGAACGTTAAAAGCCTTAAGATTAAACTTATAAAGTTTAACTGTAGGGTTAAATATCTTATACCGTTTATTCTTATAAATAATCTTTTATATTATGTTAATTTAAAAGGTAATAAAAGATTTTATATATTTAAGAGTTATGTTAAATTAATCTTTAAACTAATATATGATAAGAAGTATCATTTTAATAAAAATAAAATAATGGAAGATTTATAAGGTATTTACTTTTTCCGTAAATATTAACATGTTAAATAGTTTTATAAATATTACCTTATATATTATAAAAATTAGTAAGATTAATAAGTATTATTAAGATAATTAATGCTTATTTAAATACTTAATATTTTTTATTATATGATAACGTTAAATATTATTATAGATATGTTTATCGTTAGCTTTGTTAAATATTATTAAGGAATAAAAGGTTATAATAAATTTAACGCCTTATTAATTATTACTTATAAAAGTAGTAAGAAAACGCTGTTAATATTTAAAAATAAGAGATATATTATTAAAGATTAAGTTTAAATAATCTTTTTAAGCTTACGTATGGTTAATTAAAGATTATTTATAGTTATTATTTATAATTAAGATCTTAAATAAATATTAAATTTATAAAAAAAAATATTTACCTTATTAAAGATAAATATATTATTTTTTATAGTTTATTACTTATAGATTAATAACGCTTTTAAGAGAAAGAATCATATTATAAAGATAGTTATTTACTTTTATATGGCGATTAATCTTAACATTCCTTAAATAATTATTATAACCGAGTTATAATATTATTTAAATAATTTTTTAATAAATTTAATAAGTAAAAGCTTTAATAAGTTAACTTTAAGATTTTAACCTTATTCGATATTAAATATATTAAATAGTTAAAAAGGTAAGGTAATTTTTAATAATGTTAAAAAGGCCTTTAAAGTAAAAAGATTTAAAGAGGCTGTATAATTAATAGATATAATTAAAATAATCGTTAAGGAATGGTACGATAATAAATATATATTAACAAATCTAAAAGTAAGGGATAAAATTTATTTATATTTATATAATAATTATTATTTATTAAAGAAGTTAAAGAAGAAGTGGTTACCGGTTAAAATAAGTTTATTTAAGATTATTTGTAAAATATTAGCTTTAATTTATAAGTTTAACTTCCTTAACACTTAAGGTATTTATTTTATAATATTATTAGCATAGCTTTATAAGCTATTATAAGGTAAAGACTTTTTTAAAAAAAAGGTTTTTAAGCTTATATTAATAATTATTAACATTTATGAAAAAGAAGAATAAGAGGTTAAATGCTTAATCGATAAACGTATTTAATAATATAAAAAAAAGCTTAAGGTTTATTACTTATATTGCTATTTAAGGTATATCGTTAAAGATGATTAATGGAAATTATTTAATAAGCTTTAAAAAATAATATTAAAGCTAATAATTGCTTATAATCGTGAATATCCTTTAAATTAACTTAATATTTATAAGTAAAAAGGCTTATAATATTTAAAAAACTAATAACTAATAAGCT
The DNA here is from genome assembly GCA_022497025.1 of Hypoxylon sp. FL0890. Taxonomy (NCBI): domain Eukaryota; kingdom Fungi; phylum Ascomycota; class Sordariomycetes; order Xylariales; family Hypoxylaceae; genus Hypoxylon; species Hypoxylon sp. FL0890. The sequence goes on from MU386613.1 coordinate 7,894, forward strand.
TTTTAAAAGTAATAAGAGATTAATTAAGCTTATTAAAAAGCAGCTTTTAATAAGTTAAATTAATTTAGTTAAAAAAGTCAGCTTATTAGTTTATTATATATAATTATAATTAAAATAAGAAATCTTTAATAAACTATTATATAAATTTACGTTAACTTTATTAATTTCTTTCTGTTAATAAAAGGGAATCGTAAATAACCCTTACTTAAAAAGTCTTCGTATTAAATCTTATTAAAACTTTAATTCCTTCTTTTTATAATCATTTTATTATTTAAAGATTTTAATTAAAACATTTATTATTAATTAATATAAATTTAATAATTATTGTCGATAATTAAAAATAATAGGAATTTAATTAACAGATCGATAACCTTAAAAATAAACTTAATAATAGCTTTATTAAAAACCAGCAGTTATTTAATAAACTTAACATTTAATAAAAGCTACTATAAACAGTTATCGATATGTTAAGTATGTTAAATAAGTGGTTGAATATAAATTTAACACTTGTTATAACATTTAGCATAACGCTTATAACGCTTATAATCGTGCTAAAAGAAGTAGCGTAAAATATAACGCTTATAAGCTTTATGCATTTTAACGTACTTATCGTAGCACCTGTCGTAGCACTTATTGTAACATTTATTACAGCACCCGTTACAACGCTTACAACGTTTATAATTACGCTAGAAGAAGTAGCGTAAAATATAACGCCTGTAAGCTTTATACGCTTTAAAAAGCCCGCTGTAGTATTTATAATCACGTTAAAAAAGGTAATATAAAACATAACGCTTATAAGCTTTAAAAAGTGTGTTGTAAATAGCTTTATAAATAACTACAAGATAATTAACGCTTATAATAAAACAGTTAAGGAATAAAACGTAATAATAAACTTAATCGTTATAAAATCTATTATTAATAATAATTATATAAAAGATATAACTTTATAATAAAATATTAAAAACTTCTTATAATAAAGAATTATAAACTTTTTATAACAGTTAATTAAAGAAGTCTTTTTATAAAAAACAGCTAGCTTATTACTTAAAATTTAATCTTAAATGTTAATTTAAATCGTTAAAAGGCTTACGGTTATATCGCTGCTTAAAAAGCTTATAACTAACTTAATTAAAAAAGTTATAAATATTAAATAAAACTTTATTTACATATCGCTTATAACTAAGTAGTTACGTTTAAAAAAGCTATTACTTATTAAGTTTAATATATCATTAATTAACATAAGCTTTAAAAAACCGTTTAAAGTTTCTTTTTAATAAAAAAGAGATAAATTAAAGTTTTTTACCGTTAAGTTAATAAACCTTAACTTTAATTTTAACCTTAATTTAATTATTACTATTTATAAGATTTTAAAAAATATAATAATCTTTTATTCCGTTTTTAAAAGCTTTTACGAAAATAAGAATTATAAAGATTTTATACTTAAAGAGATTATAGTTAAGCGCGCTTTTATTAAGCTTAACGATAGCTTTAAAGATTTATTAATCGTTATTCTTAAAGATATTAATTATTTTCTTAATTAAGAGACTTTAAGGACCTTTGCTATTAACCTTTTAATTTATGACATATATTCTTTATTAACCGTTATGGTTAAAGTTTATTATAATAATAATGGTAAATTAAAGATGGTAAAGTTACCGGTTAAATTAATACTATTAGCTTTTTGTTATTATAACTTATAAAGAATCTTAAATCTTACTATAATAAAAAAGCTAACGCATTTAAATAAATTAAATCTTATATAGGTTAAAAAAATAATGCTTAACGTTAAGTTAGGTTTAATAACGGTAGTAATATGTTTAAAAAATAATATTAAAGTTATTTATAAGCGATTAAACTTTAAACTTAACTTTATAACTTTATAAAAAACGTTAAACGTTAATATTGTTACTTATAAAATATTAAAAAAGGTAATTAAAAATTATTTAATAAGATTTTAAGAAACGGTTTATAACATTATAAATTAATTACTTTATAAGGTTTATAATAAAATTAATAATAAGATTAATAACAATATTAAAGACTTAATTAATAAAGAGTTAATTTAAAAGCTTTTATAAGCTGTTTAACGCGTTGGTAAATAAGCCTTACTTATTATCTTTAACGCATTATTACTTAAGGCTGTTAAACTTAGCTATAACGTTAAAAAAATAAGACGCCTTAAAAAACGCCTTACTTTAAACCTTACTTTAAGATTTATCGTTAAAAAACGTTATTAATAGATTTAAATTAATGGTTGCTTAAGTATTAAATAAAATTTAATAAAAGTTTATAGCTGGTTAAATTAACTTAAAAGATTAACTTTTAATCGAAGGGGAGATGTTAAAGATAACTAATTTTATAAGGATAATCTTATAAAGTTATCCCTTTAACGATAAATCTCTTTTATCTTTAATATATTCTTTTAATTATACTTTTAATTTATTATCTTTATTATTAATATAACACTTATTATTTTATTTAAATAGCCTTTTTAAGCCTATAAGCTTAACGTATTAAATATCAATATAGCCTTAATAAAGACTTTATAATTTATAATAAAACTTTTTATTAATTAATATTAATAAGTTTATACGTACGTACGAAAAAAAATTAAAATAAAATAAAACTTATATAAAAATAATTAAAACTTATAAAATTTTAAAAATAAATATAAAATATTATATATTATATAATTATTATAATTTTAACGTTTAATTTTTATATTAATTTAATATTTAATATAATATATATATCGATATAAACTTTTTTATTATATTTTATTAAATTAAAATTATAAAGTAAAAAATATTATTATAAAATTAAAAC